>CM068386.1:36253465-36495171 GCA_034770075.1 Aralia elata | reverse complement strand
GCTTCAACTTTTTGAAACAAATTCCTCTGGTTGTATTATACCATGCATTCTCCTCAAGTCTTCATTGAGGAAAGGGCGATCTCCAAATCCATTTTGCCAGTATTTCGTAATAAGTTGCAATCATAAGCAAAATCCAAAATGTGACTTGAGCGGGTTACCCCGTAATATTGGTTTTATCCACAGTCAACTCCTTTGACTTGAAAAACCTTTTAAACAGGTCTGGTCTTATAGGGTCTCCGACCTTGCCATTTGCCCCAATCTTTCTCTTAAAAACCCATATTCACACGTCTAGGCACTATGCCTTTTTGTGGAGTAAAACAGATAGTCTATTTACTTGGTTCTCATATATGGAGGTCCATTTTCGGATTTCATGGGCCATCTGCACATTTATCCTGCGTGTCTACTACTCATAGCCTTATCGTATATAACTGAATTATCATCCTCCTATGATGCGTACCTCATCATCATTGCCTCTATGATGAATCCATACCTCCCCAGGTATCTTCGGTACTCTTCCAGATTTACGATTCGGTTGTTTAATGGGCTACAAATAGGTCCTATCTACAGGTTCCTCTGTTTCGACTTAAAGTGCTTTGATGGTTCTTGAACTCCTTCAAATCTATTACCCTCCCACTAGCTCCTTCATATGATAAAACACCTTTATCTAAGAAGGCAGCGTAGGATTATAGTAATAATACCCTAAACTTTCTTTAGGATATCCCACAGGTCTGCACTTGGTCAGGATTTGTCCCAAACTTCATCTTTGATGAAACCTTTTCACCATAAAGCTAGAACGCCCCTTTATCTTAACATACTTAAGAGTAGGAATCCTCCCTATCCATAACCTTTATGGAGTCTTGGGCTCAGAATTTTTTGAGGTTACCCTTATTTTTGTAGATATGCAGCCGTTTCTAGGGCATAAACCTAGATGGATACTAGACTGTCGATAAAAATCATCATGGACTGCACCATGTCCAACAAGGTACAATTTCTCCTTTTAGATACCAATCAATTATTGCGTATCAGGAGGTGTTCCAGTATGAGGAAAATACCATTTTGAGATGATCTAGAAACTCATTGCACAAGTATTCCTTCCTCGATCTGATCAAAGAATCTTTAATACTTTGTCAATATGTTTCACTTCTTATGAATTTTCTTTGAAAATGCAATTGATTCAGACTTGTATTTTTTATCAAATACACACATATTTAATTCTTTGGAATGACCATCTCCTTTTCATTGATTAGTTTAGTTCAATTTGCCAAAATGTTTTCCATGTAAGTCACGTTATACAAAGTCTATTAAGTAATCTTTCCAGTTTTCAAACAAAACATTATCATTATAAATAGAACCAACAATTGTTCTTAAATATAATACCAAGGAACCGTCCTTGTCCAACAACGAAAAGTTCTAATTTTTCTAATGAGAAACCTAGAACATAATAACAAACTTATTAACTTAATAGACTTGCCCATAGGCCAATTGCTAAAACTATTAAGTTTCATATGGTTTAATGCAGCAAACCTTTGCTCCATTCCCACACATAAGATTAACTTACTCTTAGTTTAGCTTTCTACTTGTGCTTAGTCTCTACATTAAGATTGCATAATGTGAGAACTATAGCCGGTATCCCAATAACCCAAGTAGAACCTTGACTTACAGAAAAATTTATTTCTATCATGAAACAAACCTATATTCAGTAACCGAAGCTTCACTAAGCTTCTTCTGGTTAGTGTTGAGGGATATTTGGTATATTATAACCAAAATATGATTCATTATACGCAAGTGCACGTGATCCACAAGTAATAATAAAGTGAAGTAAGATATCGATCCCCACGGAGAAATAGAATTTGCAATTCACAACTACAAACACCGATTTTTATAATTATTTCAATTTCTTTAAATAGATGAAGTAATACGATGAAATTTGATCTAATGATTACTAGAAAAGATATAAATCAAATTTACAATTAATATAAATACAAATTTATGGGGTTTTGGGATTATAAATTTCACTTATTACAAAACTTAGATTTCCATGCTTTCCTATTGCTTCTAATTGGGTTATTAAAGAATGTTAGTCGAGAACATGAAAGTTAAAATATGGGCCACCTCTCGATGCACCATACTTATATCACACTAAACTCCACAATTGATAGAATGAATGTGAACACACCTAGATGACTAACAGCACTAATATCTGTATGTGAAATTACAATCACGTAGGGTTGAAAGTTATAAGTTTCTCAATTGGTCCAAATATGGTGTTTCGGTATATCTCTATTTCCCTAAGCACGAAACATTAATCCACGAGGAATGTAGTAATAATGAACATATGCTAGCATAATCAGATCTTAATTTATATTTCCTTTCTCAATTCCATATAAATTTATCACAGTAATTGTGTGATCAAGCAATTAAACTTTCAAGTATAAAACTATGCTAGGACATTCATTTCATAACCAATCATTAACAATAAGTGAAGCATATCAAATTTTTCAGTTATGTAAAAGATTCATTATGATCCCAAAATTAAGTTTAGTTCATGCTAATAATAAGAGAATTCATCATACACAAAATGGTTCATTATTGTTTCTACAGAATAAGAAAATAAATCAAAAACAAAAAATAATAAAACTCCCTGCTTCAAATTTTCCAGTTTCTGCAAATCCGTTGATTTTTCAAGTTGTGATGATTCTCGATTTCTTTCTCCCAATATTTTAATTCAGCATCAATGTGGCTCCATTCTTCAGTTTCCAAGTCATTCTGATGATTAACAGCTATCTTTCATTTTTGGGAATAAAAATTTAGTCTGTGATGAATTTTTCGTGGAGGAGGAGCTCTCTTCTAATTACAACTCTGCATGATTATAATCAAGCTTCTCAAATTGTCTTTTGTTGACTAAATTTGATTCCCAGCTGATACAATAACATTCACTAATTTCTTGAAACCCTGGCATTGATTCCACACGTTTTTGGCGACGGGCGCAGCTGCGCCGGGATCATGCTTGGAATTGGGCGCCACTACGAGCTAGGCGTGTCAGCAGTCAAGGTTGGGCGCAGCTGCGCAGGCCTTAAGGCCAAACTGGGCGCAGCTGCGCTGGGCAGTGGCTGGGCGCAGGGCATGGGCGTAGCTGCGCTGGCTCCTAAGCCAAGTCGGGCACAGTTGCACCCTCTGTTATGCTACTGCTGTACTGCTACAATCATGCAGTCTCCTCCATTCTCGCGCACTGTGGTAACATCTTTTAATCCAACAATTCCCAAACAATGTATTCATCGTAACTCGTGTTATTTTGCTCTTTAACTGTGCAAAAGCCATAGAATGTGAATTGTGAAGCATTATTAGAAAATAAGAAGAAAATGTATGAAAAGCACACTTTGAAGCTACCATTTAGCAACAATTTAAGTAAGTTAGTATCCAATAAGTAGGTATGAAACCTACTCATCAAATACCCCTAAAACTTGAACTGTTGCTTGTCCTCAAATAATTAAAAATGAAGGGAATGCAAACATGAATGAAATGCAATAATCTATAAATGCACCATAAATCCTCATCAGTTAGTAAACAATCCTTATGTGCTTTTGCCACAGAAGAATCACAATAACAACCATACATAGCTTCTAACCAAAACTTAGTTCATGTACCATGATAGTCATGCAATTCAAACCCTGTAATGATTGATATAGTGTGTGTGTGTAGTATTCATCAATACTTATAGCAACCCAAATGATTTTCATAATATGTTTCTTAGGGGGAATTTTGTATACTCCAACTTGCAAACACAATAAATGAGGTAAGTTACAGCTGAGATACGGCTATATCTAGATTGGGGACCGACTTAGAGGTTAATAGGACTATGATACTCAGTTGAGCAATGCTTAGTTCCCTTAGGCTTTTCAATGAAACCCGTATATAGCGAGCTTTCGACCAACGACTCCCAAACCAATTGGTTTTAGGGCGCTAGGTGTAGAGACATCCCCTAGAGCGTACGTTACTCGAGTTATCAAAGGCCACAGAACTAGGCTAACCAAGCATTTATTTTTTATTTTTTTATTTTTTTTATTTATTTTTTTTATTATTTTTTTTAACGAGTGCGTTTTACGCTCCGTCTCGTTGTTCAAATGCTCCACTAAGTTATTCCCCCAAATGTAAACGTCTGCTTTGTCTCTACTTACACTACCCTCATTTGGCTTTTCTTTTATTAAACCTCAATTTCCCTCTAGAACTCAATTATGCGAATCTTTAGGTCACTTAGTGCGATGATTACTAGTTGAGTGCTAACCGGATATATCAGATTCAAAACAAAATAAGATTTGCAATGTATTATGGCATTCGACCCAAAGCCTTTAGCAATTAGCATTCGTGGGCACAAAATCACATACGATGCAATTGATGATGTTTACTAATTTAGATGTTAGGATTATGCAATCTAAGCTACATGATATATGAACATAATGCAACTATATATATATATATATATATATATATATATATATATATATATATAATATATATATAGAGAGAGAGAGAGAGTTAGCCAAGATGCAATTTATCCTACTCATGCAAATGAAAATAAATACTAATTATACTACTATGCAATCTTATGCAACTTAAATATAATGCAAATTAACTATGATGCAACTAGAATGAACTATTTCCTAAAATTAACATGCAAATAATAATAAGCAATAAAACAAATAAATAAACCCTAATACCCCCAAACTTAAAATAATCAATGTCCTCATTGGAGATAAAGGGTAAAGAGACTCCCCTAAGAGTCGTCCTCATCTCTGCTCGGCGGTGTGTCAGGTGGCGGATACAGGGTGCTGGCACCGTAGGTGGGAAACTGAACATGGACCCCCTGCTGACTGAAGGCCTCAGAGAGGGCATCCGCAAAGTTGATGCTATAGTCCCTGAAACTAGTGTGCAGAGCGTCTATCCAGCGCTGTAAGCGGCGCATCTCACGCTCATGTCCATCAACCCCTCTCTGTGGTGCCCCATGTGGTAGTATGGGCTGTGCAGGCTCCTCCTCCTCACTATCTTCCTCTTCGTCAGAAATAATGAAATCCAAACCACTAGGACGGGACTCTCCTCCATGCCAAACATTGAACTTCCTTATGGTGGCACTATCAATATCCCGCATAGGTAGTTAGAGAGTTTCCTCTCCCCATTCCACCTTCGCCGCTAGACGTAGGCGTGTGACAATCGAGGCGTGTGGAATGGCACCTGAGGTGACAGCTCTCATAAACCGAAGCATAGACTGGTGAATGATGTAACCCACATCGATGCTTCCACCCTTTAGAATGTGGTGCAATAACACTGCCCGGTCACGAGTCACATCCTAGTGGTGGGTCGTAGGCAATAGACTCGCACAAACGAAGGCATACCAAGCCTTGGCATATTTGTTCAGCGCGATTTGGGGGAAGTGGACTTTCTGAGTGGTGCCCGCCTGTGTCTTCTATTGAGTCCCCGGTTGGCACATCTCCCGAACCAATTCATCGAGATCAGTCTCGAAGCGGTCAGTTTCTACCCATTTGGTGGTCTCAACAGAAGTAGACGGCAATCGAAATAGCTCGTTGATTGCCTGCTTAGTGTAGGGGACTTGTTTGCCCCGTACAAAGGAGATGCCATTTTGGGTTTCACGGGCATTGGCATAGAACTCCCGTACAATGGCCATCGGGGCGGACAATGGTGTCTCAATGAATAGCAGCCATCCCAACCACCGTATCTGCTCCAAAATCCTCCCATCCTGTGCTTTGGGCTTCAAACCCCTCTCCGGTATAAGGGATTTGACACTCAACACCTCCCAATAGTAGTGCTAGGCGGAGAGATTGACGAATTTGGTGGCATCCAGAGTGTTGATGCCACCCCCCGCGGAGTCGGTATCGCTGCTACATGAAGAGGGTTGGGGTGTTCTTGCTCTCTTAGGCATGATTGAATGTAGCTAGGTTTAGGGTTTGAGATATCAAAGATGAGATGAAAGGGTTTTCTTTGCTTTTACTTCTGCTCTAGGGAGAGAATAGGTTTAGGGTTTTATGTTGTGATGTGACTTAAATTGATGGGACGGGTCCTTTATATAAAAAAAAAAGTTTCCTGTCGATGGGCGCAGCTGCGCGCTTGCTGCCTTGTTGTTTGGGCGCAGCTGCACTGGTGCCCAGTTGCCGCTTTCAAGCCCGGCGCAGCTGCGCGATGCTTAGCGTGAGGAACGGCGCAGCTGCGCCTTCCTGTCAACTCACTGGATGAAATTTTTATTTTTATTATTCTTTTTTTAAATGAAACACACTTGGCACACATTAGAATATCAGATGAAAAACTCAATTCATAAAATTATCTAACATTCCTACAAAGGAAAAGAAATTTTAGTTCAAACTTATAAACTCTCATAAGGTGCATAATTAATGTAGTGAAAACTTTGTACCCCCAAACTTAAAGTTGACAGTATTCTCAATGGCTAAAATGGACCCAATTAAAGCTTACGCATTTCCCTGAGGTTATGCCATCTGCCATCGATGTTGTCTGTTTAAGTCGCACGATTGAGGGCGTGATTGGATACCTGAAAAACAAACAGTCATGTTAAAATGAAATCATACAAACTCAATTATAAACACACAGGAATAAACAGTAAAACAATAAATTTGGGTTGCCTCCCGAGAAGCGCTTGGTTTAAAGTCGGTTAGCTCGACTATCCATTGGTGCTCAATCCATGGCTAGGACAACTGAGGATTCTTGGCGATCGACTTCGCCTCCCCAATAGTGTTTCAGTCGTTGACCATTTACCTTAAATGGTTGCTCACTGTCATTTCCTACTATTTCAACTACTCCGTGTGGGAATACAGCTATTATGGTAAAAGGCCCCGACCATCGGGATTTGAGCTTACCCGGGAATAATTTGAGCCTGGAGTTGAATAGCAACACTGCTTGACCATGTTCAAATTTTTTCTCGATGATTTTTTGATCGTGCCATCTCTTTACCTTTTCTTTGTAGAGTTTGGAATTCTCATAGGCTTGTAAGCAGAACTCATCAAGTTCATTTAGCTGTAGAAGTCTCCTTTCTCCCGCTGCGGATAGGTCGAAGTTTAACTTCTTGATTACCCAATATGCTTTGTGCTCTAATTCAACCGGGAGATGGCAAGCTTTGCCGTAGACCACATGGTATGGAGACATGCCGATGGGTGTCTTATAGGCGGTTCTATACGCCCATAATGCTTCATCTAGCTTCAATGACCAGTCTTTTCTGGAAGGATTAACAATTTTCTCCAGAATTCTCTTTACCTCTCTATTTGACACTTCGGCTTGACTATTTGTTTGCGGGTGGTATGCCGTGGCAATTCTGTGCCTCACTCCGTATTTAGCTAATAGGGCAGTGAAATGTTTATTGCAGAAATGACAGCCCTCATCACTAATGATAGCTCGCGGAGTGCCAAATCTAGTGAAAATGCTCTTTTGTAGGAACCTCAGAACCACCTTCGCATCATTGGTTGGTAATGCAGTAGCCTCCACCCATTTGGACACATAGTCAACTGCAAGAAGGATATATAGATTGTTGCAGGATGACAGGAATGGTCCTATGAAGTCTATTCCCCATACATCAAAGATTTCCACCTCCAAGATTACATTTAATGGCATTTCATTGCGGTTGGAGATATTGCCCCCCCCCCCCCTTTGGCATCGATCACAATTCTTTATGAATCGGTGGGCATCTTTGAACAAAGTGGGCCAATAGAATTCGGCTTGGAGTACTTTGGCTGCGGTTCTTTGCGTTCCATAATGGCCTCCATACAAAGAAGAATGATATGCATGCAATATACTGGCAGTCTCGACCTCAGGAATGCAACTGCGGATCACAAGATCTGTACATTGTTTGAACAAGTAGGGCTCGTCCCACATGTATCTTTTTGTATCATGCAGAAATTTCTTCTTCTATTGATAAGTTAAATCTGGTGGGAGTACATGACTTGCCAAGTAGTTGACAATATCAGCAAACCATGGGTTCTCAGAGGTTACTGCAAATAACTGTTCATCAGGGAAATAATCGTTTATTTCAGCCTTATCTTTACCTTCCCGCTTCGAATTATCTAATCTGGAGAGATGATCAGCTACTAGGTTCTCTATGCCTTTCTTGTCCTTTATTTCCAAGTCAAATTCTTGGAGCAAAAGGATCCACCTGATCAATCTTGGTTTGGCATCTTTCTTCGATATCAAATACCGAATTGCTGCATGGTCTGTGTACACCACAACTTTTGTCCCAATGAGATAGGACCGGAACTTGTCGAATGCATAGACAACAGCTAGTAGTTCCTTCTCGGTGGTGGTGTAATTCATTTGGGCATCTGAGAGTGTTTTGCTGGTGTAGTAGACCGCATGTAGAACCTTATCTCTGCGTTGTCCCAATACCACGCCCACAACATAGTCACTAGCATCGCACATAAGCTCAAATGGTAAAGACCAGTCTGGCGCCACTATCACAGGTGTTGGTATCAACTTCTTCTTTAACAACTCAAAGGCTGCCAAGCAATTTTCATCGAATATGAATGGGACATCCTTTTCCAATAAATTGCACAGGGGTTTAGTGATTTTGGAGAAGTCTTTGATAAATCTGTGGTAGAACCCAGCATGTCCTAAGAAACTCCGAACTCCCTTTACTGAAGATGGTGGAGGCAATTTCTCGATGGTTTCTAACTTTGCTTTATCCACTTCCAACCCTTTTACTGAGACTTTGTGTCCCAATATTATTCCTTCCTGGACCATGAAGTGACATTTCTCCCAATTAAGCACAAGATTTGTTTCCACACATCTCTTTAGTACCATAACCAAATTCTCGAGACAGTTGTCGAAGGAATTTTCGAACACTGAAAAATCATCCATAAAAAACTTCCATGTTGAGTTTCTACCATATCAGAAAATATCGCCATCATGCACTGTTGAAATGTGGCCGGAGCATTACATAGACCGAAGGGCATCCGCCTGAATGCAAAAGTTCCATATGGACAAGTGAAAGTTGTCTTCTCTTGATCCTCTGGAGCGATGGCAATTTGATTATATCCGGAATACCCGTCAAGCAGGCAGTAGTAGTCATGACCTGCCAATCTGTCCAACATTTGATCTATGAATGGAAGTGGGAAGTGATTTTTCCTTGTGGCTTTGTTGAGCTTTCGGTAGTCCATACAGACTCTCCATCCCGTGACCGTTCAAGTTGGTATCAACTCGTTGTTCTCATTCCTTACCACAGTTATTCCCCCTTTCTTTGGGACACATTACACAAGACTCACCCACGGACTATCAGAGATAGGGTAGATGATCCCAGCGTCTAGCCATTTTAGAATTTCTGCTTTCACCACCTCTTTCATGATGGGATTCAGCCTTCTTTGATGCTCTATGGTAGGCCTGCTGTCATCTTTCATCAGAAACTTGTGCATGCAAATCGAGGGGCTGATTCCATTTATGTTAGCGATGGTCCAACCAATAGCTCCTTGGAATTCTCGAAGGATTCTTATCAGCTTGCCTTCCTGTAAAGAGGTTAGTGCAGAGGAAATAATGACAGGTAAAGTATGTGACGTGCCTAGATATGCATACCTGAGGTGATTAGGCAAGGGCTTAAGCTCATGTTTAAGAGGTACCTCTCTAGATGGTTTCAAATGAGATGAGGATTCATTTGAGCTTTTTAAGGGCTCAATTGGTACTTTGAACTTTGCCATCCTTGGTATTGCATCTAGTAAATGAACATACTCACAGTTCTCGGGCTCGTCCAAGTCGATGTCTCCTGTCAGTATCATCTCAAGTAGGTCACTACGTGTGGCTTTCATGAATTCTTCGGTCACTGCACTTTTAATGATATCTACACGGAAATAGTCCTCCTCCTCGGTCGGGAATTTCATAGCTTTAAAGACATTAAAAGTGACTTCTTGGTCTTGAACCCTCATTGTCAATTCTCCCTTTTGTACATCAATGAGAGTCCTCCTGGTAGCTAGAAATGGCCCTCCCAAGTATGATGGGAATATCCTTGTCTTCCTCGAAGTCTAGGATTATGAAGTCAGCTGGGAATATGAACTTATCAACCTTAACAAGAACATCTTCCACAATTCCTCTCGGATAGGTGACTGAACGGTCAGCTAGCTGAAGGGAGACATTTGTTGGCTTGGGTACTCGTAATCCCAACTGAGTATAGACGGACAATGGTATGAGATTAATGCTTGCACCAAGATCACATAAGCATTTCATAAACGACAGGTCGCCAATGGTGCAAGGAATGGTGAAACTGCCCGGATCCTTCAGCTTTGGTGGTAGCTTTCTTTGTAATACCGCACTACACTCTTCTGTCAAAGCTACAATTTCAAAATCTTGCAATTTCTTCTTCCTTGACAAAATTCCCTTTATGAACTTGGCATAGCTCGGCATTTGCTCCAAGGCTTCTACAAATGGTATGTTGATTTGAAGCTTTTTGAATACCTCAAGAAACTTGGAGAATTGCTTATCCAATTTTTGTTTTTGCTGCCTCTAAGGGTATGCAACTGGTGGATAGTATCTGGTTTGAGGGGGTTGAGTCTTTTCTGTGCTTTCTCGTGGTGTGGGTGAAAGCAGTACGCACATAAACCAATCATATTTGATATGATGTAGCATATACTTTGTAATCTTATTATTTATTAATAAAAGAATTGAGTTTCTTAAAAGGCATTTGATATTATCTACATGGTGCTGTTATATTAAATGTGATAAACCCATAGTTTTGAGCAATGCTTTTAGAATCATGATGGTGATCATGCTAATGAGATCTAAATTCAAGATAGCTCACAAACTAAAATTGTTCCTAATCGTTGGATTACTAAATTGGGGATTAGTGAATCCGGATAGATTAGTACATACGTTGCTTGCTCTTAGGAAGAGGATGATTGATCTCATAATCATTTGTGTGGAGACACTAAAGCAAGTATGTAGGTGCTTATTAGAGAATAAGTTCACTGAATGTGACTCGCTAAGGAATACCTAATGAAGTTTTACTCGCCTGTCAATAGGAATTCCTCTAGTGATAGTAGTACAAGTGATCCTTGGACTTGAGATCATCATAGTATCTTGTGTATGATGAGTTATAATTTGACATGTCCCTTAAGACCTTTGGGGTATATCAAAGGGTATGATTGGGTATAATAAGTTGTACATGGAGATAGATGAATGATCAACAAATAATCTACCACATCTAGTAAAAGATGTGAATGTTCTATGTGATTCGATAAATGATAACTCAGTAGTCCTTGGCCAAGGCAGAATGAAATTAGAAAGGAGTTTCTAATTTGCATTATTTAGAGTTGTGCATTTGGGAATCGAAATACATATAATTAAATAAAATAAGACTTGACAGTAAATCCATGTCTTATATTTAATTGGGACATTGTATGGTAGAAGGATTGAATTGTACGGTAACTATTTACTCAAAGGTTCTTTTATGATTAATGTTGAAATCTATATTATCTGGAAAGTCGTTGATCGCTAAGGGGGCTTACCCTTATTGTAGAATAAATATTATTTATTTAAATGAATTAAATAGTTTAATTTATTTATTTAAATAAGATTAGAATTGTTCTAATTGATTTATTCACAACCGGTTTAATATAGAGAACCTAAAGGGTCACACCGCAAAAGGAAAATATTTATTTAAGAAGTAAATGGCATAATTATAATAATAAGTTAAGTGTATTTAATTTAGTCTATGGAGATAGAATAAATTAAATAGCTTAATATTTATTATTTAATATTTTGGAAATATTAAATATAAATTAATAAGAGGAGTCTTATTATTATTATTACTATTACTATTATTTAATTCCTAATAGGGATTAAGAATTAATTAATAGGACTATTATTTATTTCCTAATAGGGATTGGAAATTAATTAATAGAAGTACTCTCTCACGAATTTCTAATTGGATTAGGAGCATAATTAATTAAAGGAGTTTAATTAGAATAAAAACCCTAATCCTAAATAGTTTAGGGAAGGGTTATTCCTACATCTATAAATAAGAAGAATCTTATCATAGATTAGGGTTACACACTCTTGCATTAGATTGTGGAGAGTACTTGCAATTTCTGTAGAGATAGAATCTAGGGTTTTTGCCAAACACCCAACTTCTTGAATACTTGTTCTTCCTTGGTGGATCACCTCTAGAGGCCAAACACTTGGGTGGCTAACGTTGATCAAAGGAAGGAATCACACCGTAGCATTCGAGGAGAACACGAAGGACTAGGAGTTGAACTTGTACCCGAGAAAGCTTTGTTCTACGAGGGTATAATTCTTATTCTCTTTCTCTTTCGTTTATATCGTTAATTGAGCACATTGATCGATCATGGTGATGGTTTGTATAAAATTTTAAAATCCGTTTTATCACGCTTCCGCTCTATTTATGTAATTTGATTGCATGCTTGCGTAATATATAAACCTAACAGTGGTATCAGAGCCTAATCATGGGCTAATTATCGATCTTGATGATTCCATGTATGAACTGATATGCGAAACGTTCGAATTTTTGGGCTAGGAAAATTTTTCTGAATCTGCGTCGCGGCGGGCCGCGTCGCTTCTAGTTCATTCTGGAGCGCGGCCGCGCCCTAACCCAGAAAATGTTTCTGGGATGCAGCGCGGTCGCGCCGCTCCTAGTTCAAATTGGAGCGCGGCCGCGCCGGTGTGCAGACTTTGAAATTTTTTTTGTTTTCTCAATTAATATAAATGGTTTATTTAATTGATAAAAGCTTAAAATAAAAGAGTTTATTTTATCTGGAATGGAATTTCATATTGCTAAAAATTAAAGGAGTTTAATTTGGATTTGGTTTTTGATTAAAATAAAAGAGTTTATTTTGTTTCAAAACTAAATATTAGCAAAACTTTTGCCCATTAATTGATATCAATGCATATATGGAATGGATTTATTATTAATGGGATGAATGTTATTTATTGATACATATATAGATATGTATGATAATAAATAGGGGTTGATTATGGACTATTGACCAATGTGTGATTGGATTTATTTTAGTGGATGCTTGAATGAATGGGTTTTTTATAAATGGGGTTTGCGAACATCGTCTTCTCTAATTTTTCTTAATGTAAATTCTATCTCCCTCCTATGTACTTCCCCTTGACTGCTGATCAAGGTTTCTATTTATTGTAAAATAGTTTCTGTAATAGGACTAGTTAGAATTAATTTTGAAAAACTGGAGACAAAGGAGCAATGAGCGCTTGAAGACCCGTTTGTATTGGAGCCCGGGTTTAAATATAAAAGTTATATTTAAATTTAATTTTTGTACCATAGGTTTGACCTTTTGGTTCACTTGGTGGCTCTAGTGGACCAAACTAGAATAAAAGTCCATAATCAATCCGGGTAGAATATAGTATTCTATATGTGCATGCTTACTATATATATTATATATTATCCAACATGCTTCGCATGTAAAATAATATGACGCGTATTTTATATATATATGTGCATGTGCGCTAAACAAGATGAGACTAATAATAACAAACCCCTCAAAGTAATATTTGGAATATCGAACGTCGCCTTCTAGCATGGTAAAGCGATAGAGTATTAAATATTTAATATGAGTTTGTTGTGTCACACACGGCAAGTATTAAATATTTAAGATGTTGATTTATCACATTTGATGCTTATGCATAGACTGAACAATGTTGTTTTGTTGTGTCACACAAGGACAGTGTTTTTCTTTCGAATATATGGAAGTGCTAGGTTGGACTTAACTTGGATAATTTTGATTCGGATGTGTCACACTTGATCAAAATAATCTAAGAGGCAAAATACAAGGAGTTACATAGTGATGTAATTGACAATAGTTATCTACCTATTTATTTATATATAGTTTGTTGTGTCACACAAGGCTATATACATTTGAAATGGGATCCTTATTCTCACTAGAAAATCTTTAATTAGACTTGCTGAACTATATAATGAGGGTAATATAGTTTGATGAAAATAGTGGGAGATACCAATTTAAAATAAAGACCTAATTTATTTTGGTAATTAATTAAATGAATGTATGCTAAAATGTTGTCTATTTCACATGCAGAATTTAAAAATGTCAAACTCACTATCACTGCGTAGCATACTTGATGCTAACAAATTGACCGGACCGAATTACACGGACTGGTTAAGGAATCCGAGAATTGTTCTCACTGCTGAAAAGATTTCTTATGTCCTAAATTCGCCAGTCCCTGCAAATGTTGCAGAAACAGCCTCTGAGGAAGAGATTGCTACTTTCAGAAAGTGGCAAGATGATGCAATCTTGGCTCAATGCATCATGCTCGCATCCATGAGTAAAGAGCTTCAGCGTTAGCATGAAACTATGGATGCTCCTACTATATTGCTGCACCTCAAAGAATTGTATGGTGAGCAAAGTAGGACTGCTAGATATCAGATATCTAAGGAGCTCTTCCGATCTCGTATGACCGAGGGCACCGCTGTTGAGACTCATGTCCTTAAGATGATCAATCTGATTGAACAACTTGGACAGCTTGGGTTTGTGATAGATGGGGAGTTAAACCAAGATTTGATCTTGCAGTCACTCCCGAACACCTTCTCACAATTTGTTGTGAATTTTCACATGAATAAGTTGGACGTCAGCTTGCCTGAATTACTTAACATGCTGAAAACTGCTGAAGGTCACTTCTCATCCAACAAGAACCAAGTCTTACTAGTGGATGATTCTTCCAAGAAAAGGAAGAGGCCTAAGGTATCTTCTGAAAAGAAGAAAAACAAGAAGGCTAAGAGCAAGGCGAAGAGAAAGGATAAAAAGAAACCTGATCCAGATAGCAAAGGAATTTACTACCATTGCAATAAACCGGGACATTGGAAGAGGAACTGCAAGGAGTATCTTGCGGACCAAAAGAATCTTGGAGAAGCTTCGACTTCCGATCTAGGTTTGTTCATGATTGAAATTAATTTTTCTGAAAGTTAAAATTCTACTTGGGTATTGGATACCGGCTGTAGTTCTCACATATGTAATAATGTGCAGGGACTAAGCAGAAGTAGAAAGCTAGACAAGGATGAAGTCGTCCTACGAGTGGGAAATGGAGCAAAGATTGCTGCATTAGCTGTAGGGATTTATCGTTTAGCACTGCCTTCGGGCAAGTTCATTAGTTTAAATAATTGTTATTATGTTTCGACACTCATTAGAAACATTATTTCAATTTATGTATTGGATATGGATGGTTTTGATATTATAATAAAGAACAACAGTTGTTCTATTTATAATAAAAATGTTTTATATGGTGTTGGGAACTTATTGAATGGACTGTACATACTTGACTTGCATGAAAATATACTTCAAATTGAACAAACTAAGAAAAGAAAAAGAGATGATGTTAATTATACCTTTATGTGGCACTGTAGACTTGGTCATATCAATGAAACAAGATTATCCAAGTTGCATAAAGATGGGCTTTTAGAGCTATCTGATTACGAATCATATCCAACTTGTGAATCTTGTCTCATGGGTAAAATGACTAAATCTCCTTTTACTGGAAAAGGAAAAAGAGTTACAGAGTTGTTAGCATTGGTACACATAGACGTATGTGGACCTATGATAACGAATGCACGAGGAGGGTATTCTTACTTTATTACTTTCACTGATGATCATTCTAGATTTGGATATGTGTATTTAATGAAATACAAATCTGAGTCGTTTGAAAGGTTCAAAGAATTCAGAAGTGAAGTAGAGAAGCAAACTGGTAAGAATATTAAGATTCTTCGATCGGATCAAGGAGGGGAATACTTGACCAATGAGTTTCTAAATTGTCTCAAAGAAAATGGTATAATCTCACAATGGACTCCACCAGGAACGCCACAGTTGAATGGTGTATCTGAAAGGAGAAATCGAACATTGTTGGACATATGATGAGTTTTACCGACCTTCCAGTATCCTTCTGGGGTTATGCCCTAGAAACGGCTGCATATCTACTTAACAAGGTACCTACCAAATCCGTCCCAAAGACTCCATATGAGATATGGACAGGGAGGAAACCAAATCTTAAGTATGTTAAGACTTGGGGTTGTCCAGCTTATGTCAAAAGGTTTGAGCAAAATAAGCTAAAGACTAGATCCGACAAGTGTAGATTTGTTGGTTACCCTAAAGAAACTGTAGGGTATTATTTCTATCATCCTACTGATCAAAAGGTGTTTATAGCGAAACACGCTGCCTTTTTGGAAAAGGAGTTTATCCTTGAAGGGGTGAGTAGGAGTAAGATATATCTTGAAGAAGTTCAAGAACCATAAAATACTCCGGATCAAAGTCAGGTACCTAACCAAGTAGAAGAACCTACTATACCATAACCTATTCGTAAATCTGGAAGAGTACCGAAGATACCTGAAAGGTATGGATTCATCATAGAGGATGATGATGAGGTACGCATCATAGAAGATGATGATCCATTGACTTACGAAGAGGCTATAAGTAGTGAAGACTCAGAGAAATGGCTAGAAGCCATGAAATCCGAGATGGACTCCATGTATGAAAACCAAGTATGGACTTTGGTTTCACCACCTGAGGGCATTAAGCCTATTGGGTGTAAATGGGTCTTTAAGAGAAAGACTGGAGCGGATGGCAAGGTAGAGACCTATAAGGCCCGACTGGTTACAAAAGGTATCAAACAAAGACAAGGAGTTGACTATGATGAAACCTTCTCGCTAGTAGCTATGCTCAAGTCCATTCGGATTTTGCTTGCAATTGCAGCTTATTATGACTATGAGATCTGGCAAATGGACGTGAAAACGGCCTTCCTTAATGGAGAGCTTGAGGAGAATGTATATATGATACAGCCAGAGGGTTTTGTTTCAACGGTTGGAACAAACCAAGTATGTAAGCTACAACGATCCATTTATGGATTGAAGCAAGCTTCTCGAAGATGGAACATCCGTTTTGATGAGATAATCAAAAGGTTTGATTTTATCAAAAATGAGGATGAACCATGTGTGTACAAGAAGGTTAGTGGGAGCGCTGTTTCATTCCTTGTATTATATGTTAATGACATATTACTAATAGGTAATGATGTTCCTATGCTACAGTCGATCAAAATTTGGTTATCTAAACACTTCTCCATGAAGGACTTGGGTGAGGCATCCTATATTTTGGGGATAAAGATCTATAGAGATAGATCTAAAAGGATGCTTGGCTTGACCCAAGGAAAGTACATTGACTCGATGCTAAAGAGGTTTAGTATGGAAGATTCCAAGAGAGGTCTCATGCCGATAAGCCATGGAATACATCTCCCCAAGAAACAGGCCCCAAAGACACCTGAGGAGAGAGACCGTATGAGTAAGATTCCTTATGCTTCCGCAATAGGATCTATCATGTACGGTATGATATGTACTAGTCCAGATGTCGCTCATGCACTTAGTGTCACAAGCAGATATCAGTCGAATCCAGGAGAAGAGCACTGGAAGGCAGTGAAAAACATCCTAAAGTACTTAAGAAGAACTAAGGATGTATTTCTTGTCTACAGTGGGTCTGAATTGAAACTAGAGGGCTATACAGACTCAAGTTTTCAAACGGACCAAGATGACTATAAATCCGTTTTAGGGTATGTGTTTACCTTAAATGGTGGCGCAGTGAGTTGGAAGAGTTCCAAGCAGCAAACAGTTGCTGATTCAGTGACAGAGGCAGAGTACATAGCTACAAGTGAAGTTGCAAAGGAAGCTGTTTGGATGAAGAAGTTCATAACTGAACTTGGAGTGGTTCCTAGCATTAGAGGAGTCGTACCTTTATTATGTGACAACACCGGAGCTGTTGCGCAAGCTAAGGAACCCAGGTCTCATCAGAAATCCAAACACGTGTTGCGGCGGTTTCATTTGATTAGAGAAATCATTGGAAGAGGAGATGTCACCCTGGAGCGTGTGGACTATCAAGACAACATTGCAGATCCATTTACTAAAGCTTTAACACAACAACAATTTGATCGTCACTTAGAGAAGATGGGTATTAGATACCATGGCGATTGGCTTTAGTGCAAGTGGGAGATTGAAAGTAGTATGCACACAAGCCAATCATATTTGATATGATGTAGCATATACTTTGTAATCTTATTCATTTATTAATAAAAGAATTGAGTTTTTTAAAAGGCATTTGATATTATCTACATGGTGCTGTTATATTAAATGTGATAAACCCATAGTTTTGAGCAATGCTTTTAGAATCATGATGGTGATCATGCTAATGAGATCTAAATTCAAGATAGCTCACAAACTAAAATTGTTCCTAATCATTGGATTACTAAATTGGGGATTAGTGAATCTAGATAGATTAGTACATACGTTGCTTGCTCTTAGGAAGAGGATGATTGATCTCATAATCATTTGTGTGGAGACACTAAAGCAAGTATGTAGGTGCTTATTGGAGAATAAGTTCACTGAACGTGACTCGCTAAGGAATACCTAATAGAGTTTTACTTGCCTGTCAATAGGAATTCCTCTAGTGATAGTAGTATAAGTGATCCTTGGACTTCAGATCATCATAGTATCTTGTGTATGACGAGTTATACTTTGACATGTCCCTTAAGACCTTTGGGGTATATCAAAGGGTATGATTGGGTATAATAAGTTATACATGGAGATAGATGAATGATCAACAAAGAATCTACCACGTCTAGTAAAAGATGTGAATGTTCTATGTGATTCGATAAATGACAACTCAGTAGTCCTTGGCCAAGGCAGAATGAAATTAGAAAGGAGTTTCTAATTTGCATTATTTAGAGTTGTGCATTTGGGAATCGAAATACATATAATTAAATAAAATAAGACTTGACAGTACATCCATGTCTTATATTTAATTGGGACATTGTATGGTAGAAGGATTGAATTGTACGGTAACTATGCACTGAAAGGTTCTTTTATGATTAATGTTGAAATCTATATTATCTGGAAAGTCGCTGATCGCTAAGGGGGCTTACCCTTATTGTAGAATAAATATTATTTATTTAAATGAATTAAATAGTTTAATTTATTTATTTAAATAAGATTAAAATTGTTCTAATTGATTTATTCACAACCGGTTTAATATAGAGAACCTAAAGGGTCACACCGCAAAAGGAAAATATTTATTTAAGAAGTAAATGGCATAATTGTAATAATAAGTTAAGTGTATTTAATTTAGTCTATGGAGATAGAATAAATTAAATAGCTTAATATTTATTATTTAATATTTTGGAAATATTAAATATAAATTAATAAGAGGAGTCTTATTATTATTATTACTATTACTATTATTTAATCCCTAATAGGGATTGAGAATTAATTAATAGGACTATTATTTATTTCCTAATAGGGATTGAGAATTAATTAATAGAAGTACTCTCTCACGAATTTCTAATTGGATTAGGAGCATAATTAATTAAAGGAGTTTAATTAGAATAAAAACCCTAATCCTAAATAGTTTAGGGAAGGGTTATTCGTACATCTATAAATAAGAAGAGTCTTATCATAGATTAGGGTTACACACTCTTGCATTAGATTGTGGAGAGTACTTGCAATTTCTATAGAGATAGAATCTAGGGTTTTTGCCAAACACCCAACTTCTTGAATACTTGTTCTTCCTTGGTGGATCACCTCTAGAGGCCAAACACTTGGGTGGCTAACGTTGATCAAAGGAAGGAATCACACCATAGCATTTGAGGAGAACATAAAGGACTAGGAGTTGAACTTATACCCGAGGAAGCTTTGTTCTACGAGGGTACAATTCTTATTCTCTTTCTCTTTCGTTTATATCGTTAATTGAGCACATTGATCGATTATGGTGATGGTTTGTATAAAATTTTAAAATCCGTTTTATCACGCTTCCGCTCTATTTATGTAATTTGATTGCATGCTTGCGTAATATACAAACCTAACAGTGGGCTCAGGTTTCTCTATGCTATCTTCCTCTCCAAAAAATTTTGCCGAACTAGTTTCTGGGGGAAGGTGCAGCTGCGCCGGTTCCTCTTGCAAACTGGGCGCAGCTGCGCCGGTTGGCAGAGTTTACTTCCCACTTCTGAGGGTGACAGCTTGGCATTGTTCCTTTCCATTTCTCCTTGGATTGATTTATGTATCACTAGGAAGAGCTCCTTGAGGTCTTGTAGATAACAAGTTGAACAATTAACTCATTTGGTTCTCCAAGTTCTTGAAACCCAATGCTTGGCCTTGCTCCAACTTGTCAGCTTTGCCCATGTATCTATCCATCTTTTCGTTCAAATCAGCAACCTTCTTATCAGTAGCTGTGGATTGTTGCTAATTGTGGAACCTCAGAGGATTGTGAGGTTTTGGAGCTTGTGGATAGTCTTGATGGTTGCTCCATGGGAAATTAGGGTGATTCTATTCCCCGGATTATAGTTATTCTGATATTGATTTGTTGGCCACTGATAGTTGCTCATGAAATGCACAGATTCGGAATTGATGGCACATTGGTCAGAAGAGTGTGAACCTGCATAAACCTCACAAATCATGGAAAGTTGCTGCCCCTTTCCTTCATATAGGTTGTCAAACGTTTTGGCTATAGCGGATATCTGGGCTTGAAGTGATGTGGCTATGTACAACATCTAATATCCCTGCTATTTTTGGTTGGCTGGATCTAGAAGATGGCCATTGACAGTTATTTGCAGCCATGGTCTCCAAAAGGTCATATGCTTCGTCCTAGTTCTTAGCCATGAATGCTCCTCCCAAAGCTGCATTAATGTCTGCCCGTGTTTGGATATTCAACCCATTGTAAAATGTGTTAAGTTGCATCCATTGTGGCAAACCATGATGTGGACACTTCCTCAATAATTCCTTGTACCGCTCCCATGTCTCATACAAGGATTCTCCATGATGTTGCTCATATGAGGAGATGTCATTTCTCAACTTAGCAGTTTTGGCTGGTGGAAAGAATTTTGCTAAGAATTTCTGCGCCAAATCTTGCCAAGTCGTAATAGACCCCGGTGGTAGTGAGTGTAGCCAACTCTTTGCTTTATCCCTCAATGTGAATGGGAATAACCGTAGTCTCACTGCATCCTCTGAAATTCCACTAAATTTGAATGTATCACAGATCTCTAGAAAGCTCATCAAGTGCTCATTTGGATCATCAACCACCATTCCCCCGAATTGGACAGAATTTTGGACCATATGGATAGTCCATGGTTTGATTTCAAAGGAATTGGCTGTTATGGCTGGCCTTGTGATACTTGATTGCAATTCATTGATCTTTGGCGTAGCATAATCTTTCAATGTTTTTTGCGCTTTACCAGCCATTGCTTGTGGTTGGTCTAGATTCTCCAGAGTATTTTCAGCACACTTTCTTGACTGTTGAAGCCTTTTCTCAATGTTATCCACGAAAAGCAATAGGTCAGGATTCTTCGATCGAGTATGCATACACTACTCAAGAGTACCTATGACAATGTAGAAGAATAATAAACATAATTAAGAGAAGAACAAATTTTGTTTAACTAAAACTAATCTAATTTAAACTGATGATGAAAGTTATAAACGCAATTACAATTCCCCGGCAACGGCGCCAAAAACTTGTTGGGATATTTGTATATATAACAAATATAATTCATACACGCAAGTGCACGTGATCCACAAGTAATATAAAGTAAGTAAGATATCGATCCCACGGAGAATATAATTGCATTCATAACTACAAACACCGATTTTATAATTATTTCGGTTTCTTTAAACAGATGAGTAATACGATGAAATTGGTCTAATGATTACTAGAAAGATATAAATCAAATTACAATTATATAAATACAGATTTATGGGTTTTGGGATTATAATTTCACTTATTACAAAACTTAGATTTCCATGCTTCCTATTGCTTCTAATTGGTTATTAAAGAATGTTGGTCGAGAACACGAAAGTAAAATATGGCTACCTCTCGATGCACCATACTTATATCACACTAAATCCACAATTAATAGAATGAATGTGAACACCCTAGATGACTAACGCACTATATCTCTATGTGAATTACAATCAAGAGGGTTGAAGTATAAGTTCTCAATTGGCCACATATGGTGCTTCGGTATATCTCTATCCTAAGCACGAAACATTAATCCACGAGGAATGTAGTAATAATGAACATATGCTAGCATAATCAGATCTTAATTTATATTTCCTTTCTCAATTTCATATAAATTATCACAGTAATTGGTGATCAAGCAATTAAACTTTCAGTATAAACTATGCTAGACATTCATTTCATAACCAATCATCAACAATAAGGAAGCATATCAATTTTTAGTTATGTACAAGATTCACTATAATCCTAAAAATTAAGTTTAGTTCATGCTAATGATAAGAGAATTCATCATACACAAATGGTTCATTATTGTTTATACAGAATAAGAAAATAAATCAAAGACAGAAAATAATAAAACTCCCTGCTTCAATTTTCCAGTTTTTGCAAATCCGTTGACTTTCTAAGTTGTGATTATTCTCGATTTCTTGCTCCCAATCTTTAATTCAGCATCCATGTGGCTCCATTCTTCAGTTTCCAAGTCATTCTGATGATCAAAAGCTATCTTTCATTTTTGGGAATAAAATGTAGTCTGTGATGAATTTTTCGTGGAGGAGGAGCTCTCTTCTAGTTATAACTCTACATGATTATAATCAAGCTTCCCAATTGTCTTTTGTTGACTAAATTTGATTCCCAACTGATACAATAACATTCCACTAATTTCCTGAAACCCTGGCATTGATTTCACACGTTTTTGGCAAGTCTGCATAGCTGTCTGGAACATGTCTGCATGGCTGGCTGGCGACGGGCGCAGCTGCGCTGGGATCATGCTTGGAATTGGGCGCAACTGCGAGCTGGGAGTGTCAGCAGTCGAGGTTGGGCGCAGCTGCGCCGGCCTTAAGGCCAAACTGGGCGCAGCTACACTTGGCAGTGGCTGGGCGTAGGGTATGGGCGCAGCTGCGCTGGCTCCTAAGCCAAGTCGGGCGCAGCTGTGCCCTCTGTCAGGCTACTGCTGCACTGCTACAGTCATGCAGTCTCCTCGATTCTCGTGCACTGTGGTAACATCTTTTAATCCAACAAATTCCAAATAATGTATGCATCGTAACTCGTGTTATTTTGCCATTTAACAGTGCAAAAGCCATAGAATGCGAATTGTGAAACATTATCAGAAAATAAGAAGAAAATGTATGAAAAGCACACTTTGAAACTACTAGTTAACAACAATTTAAGTAAGTTAGTATCCAATAAGTAGGTATGAAACCTACTCATCAATTAGCCACTGTAAGATTCTCCTTACAATTTCCTTTCTAGTATCCAGGCTTATTGCAGTGGAAGCAAACTCCTTTGCTATCTGCATCAGTCTTGTTCTTATTGTCCTTTGTTTTTGCTTTTCCTTTTACCTTCTTTGAATTGTTCTTCTTTTAAGAAGATCCTTTGGCCCTCTTCCGCTTCCTAGAAGAATCATCTACCAGTAAGACTTGGTCTTTCTTGGTTGGAAAGTGACTATTTACAGTTTTCAACATGTTTAAGCAACTCAGGCAGGCTGACATATAGCTTGTTCATGTGGAAATTCACAACAATTTGTGAGAAAGAGTCCAGAAGTGATTGCAAGATCAAATCTTGGATCAACTCTCCATCCATTAAAACCCAGTTGTTCCAATTGTTCAATCAGATTGATCATTTTAGGACATATGTCTATACTGTAGTGCCATCGGTCATTCTATATCGGAAAAGCTCCTTAGATATCTGATATCTAATAGTCCTACTTTCCTCACCCTTCAACTCCTTGAAGGTGCCGGAGTACAGTAGGAGCATCCATAGTTTCATGCTAACACTGAAGCTCGTTACTCATGGATGCGAGCATGATGCATTGAGCCAACTGTGTATCAACTTGCTACTTTCTAAAAGTAGCAATCTCTTCCTTTGAGGCATTGTCTGCAACCATTGCAGAGATAGGCATATTAAGGACATAAGATAGCTTTTCAGCCTTGAGAACTATTCTCAAATTCTTTAACCAGTCCTTTTAATTTGGTCCGGTTTATTAGCATCTAATATACTATGCAGTGATAGTGAATTAGACATCGTAAAATTCTATAAATGAATTTGTAATTTAACAACATTTTAGCATACATTCACTTTTTAATTAATTTCCAAAATAAATTAGGTCTTTATTTTAAATTTGTATCTCTCACTTTTCATCAAACTATATTATCCTCATTATATAGTTCGGCAAATCTAATTAAAGATTTGCTAGTGAGAATAAGGATCCCATTTCAAATGTATATAGTCTTGTGTGTACACAACAAACTATATATAAATAAATAGGTAGACAACTATTGTCAATTACATCACTATGTAACTCCTTGTATTTTGCCTCCTAGATTATAATGGTTAAGTGTGTGCACATCCGAACTAAAATAATCTAAGTTAAGTCCAACCTAGCACTTCCATATATGTGAAGAGAAAAAGACCGCCCTTGTGTGTGCACAACAAAGCAGTAATGTTCAATTCCTTAATAAGCATCAAATGTGATAAAACAACATCTTAAATATTTAATACTCGCCTTGTGTGTGCACAACAAACTCATATTAAATATTTAATACTCTATTGCTTTACCATGCTAGAAGGCGACGTTCGATATTCCGAATATATTTGAACGCTTAGGACTTAATATGATTTTCTTTGAGGGGTTTGTTATTATTTGTCTTATCTTGTTTAGCGCGCATGCACACACACACACACACACACACACACACATATATATATATATATATATATATAATACGCGTCATATTATTTAACATGCGAAGCATGTTGTATAATATATAATATATCGACGCCTGGAGGAATCGCTCTCTTTGGTGATTGTTACCCTTTCCAATTTTAGCTTTTTTCATTAGATGATTTTTGGAAAAAGTCGGCACGAGTGTCGCCGGGGTTTTGAAAGATCGTTTTTTATGATGAGCCAATTTAACCAGAGTTGCCAGTTGGTATATTTGAAATGGATGTACCAACTCATCCGAGTTTCATTTTTTCGTAAATCGCTAGCTCATGTGTGACTCCGAATTAATTGGTCTGCGAACCGAGATTCATAGAGTTCGGGGGCTTGCTTAAGCGAGGGGAAGGTGTTAGGCACCCCCCGACTTCCGTGAAACACGGTTACCGCAATCTTGATGCTTTCCTATCCTTTGATTCATGAAATGTGTGTGTGTGGGCTTATGTGAATGTTGTGGTGAGTTTTTTTTCATGAGAGATGAAACATTTGGCTTTTTATGAGAAATCGTGTTTTATTTTGGGAATGTTTTAGAACGTCGTTTCCGTTTGTACGAGAGAGCTCCTTTATTTATGAGAAAGGTTTGATTTTATTTGTCAAAGCTATGAGATTTTTATTAGGTGTCGTTTTGGCAAAACAAGAGTCTTTTAAACCTTCGTCAAAATAGGAATCGAAATCTATACATTGCTTTCATAAAATGATGTGCAACTTCTAGGATATCTTTCACCCTACGCACCAAGATATAATAAAAACGTTGTTTTATTTTATAAAACCATTTTTGTGACATTTGAAAACGACCTTCTTTAGCCTTCTCGTTTAATAGGAATCGACATTCATTAACACTTCCAATTTTTTAGCTACGTGATGCTAACCCCCTAGTTTGCTTGATTTTAATGAAAAGCCTTCATCGTTTAATCTTTGAAATCATTTTTTCGTGTCACAAAATCCAATCAAGCATAAACACGCGTCGGGGCTATTCATGGGCATGTAAGCCATCAAAATAACCCCAAACGCCCACAATCACAAGTTTCACTATTTCGGGGCCTTAAACCCGACCTCCGACTTGGTATCGTTTTAAGGCCCGACGATTACATATTTACAATGACGAATGCATCTACCCGATTACATACATCCAAAAATGTCCATCATCGGATTTGGACCACGGGATCGCGTTCCTAGGCTCACATCTGAACTTGTTTCACCACCGCAAAATGGATACAACATAAATAAACAACCGTGGGATGCCTAATGCTCTAGGATATCTTACAATAACAATTGAAATACACTACGAATGACACATTACCGTAATAGCTAAAATTTGCACGAAACGGACATCATCGGGCTATTAGGGAGAATTTCATTCCGATGAAACCCTCACTAGTAGTCCCTAGTCCATGGTTTCACAATAACATGTAAGAAAGCTACATTCAAGATAATTTGGATGAAAAAAAGCATGGCAAAAATGGTATAACAAAATACTAAAACAAAGGATTTTTCACCTTGCAAATAATCCCCACAATATGTATGAATTTGTGTATTGAGTAGAGTAGAAAATATGAGGTGTAATCTCACAAAATGGGTACAATTTCTCACTATTTCTCACTCTTTTATCTCTTAATTTTTGTTGTTTTCTTGCTGTTTTTTTTTTCCTTCTCCCGAACTGCTTCTGCTGCTGGATTCTCCTTCTGTTTCTGTATGCAAAATGGCCTGATAAGGCACTGCCAAGGGCAGCCGCAGATCAATCTGCGGCTCTGCGGCTGGCCCTTGGTTCTCCCCCCAGCCGTGCTCGAGTCCCGTGCGCTCGAGTCCCGTGTCGTCTCGAGTTTCGTCCTTGGCCGCGGATTGATCTGCGACTGATTGTGCTGATTTTCTCGTTTTCCATATCTCGTCTCGATTTTCGTGCCGTACCGTTGGTTTCCGCTGAAGGGCTTGCATTCTGCAGTCCGGGAACCGCCGGGAAACGTGCCATGACATCCGGGTAAGCGCAGTGATCATTAACCGACTCCCGACATTCGCTTGTCGTTGTGTCGGCTTCGATCTCGTCCCGTAGTGGTGGCTTTGAGTGTTCGTCTTTATGTCCATCTTTTATTCTCGTGTGCTGGGTCAATTTGATGATTTTGCCCTCCTGTCAGGGTTAGTATAAGAAGTGCAAAATTTGGGTGTCTACATAATATATACATAGTAAACATGCACATATAGAATACTATATTCTACCCGGATTGATTATGGACTTTTATTCTAGTTTGGTTCACTAGAGCCACCAAGTGAACCAAAAGGTCAAACCTAGGGTGCAATAACAAAATTTAAATATAATTATTACATTTAAACCCGGGCTCCATTACAAGCGGGTCTTCAAGCGCTCCTTGCTCCGTTGTCTCCAATTCTTCAAGTAATTCTAACTAAACCTATTACATAAACTATTTATAATAAATAGAAACCTTGATCAGCAGTCAAGGAGAGATACATAGGAGGAAGATAAAAATTTACATCAAGAAAAACTAGAGAAGACGAGGTACGCAGACCCCATTTATAAAACCCATTCATTCAAGCATCCACTAAAATAAATCCAATCACACATTGGTGAGTAGTACATAATCAATCCCTATTTATTATCATACATATCTCCATATATATCAATAAATAACATTCATCTCATGAATAATAAACCATTCCATATATGCATTGATATCATTTAATGGGCAATTAAAAGTTTACTAGAAATCTAATTTTGAAACAAAAATAAACTCCTTTATTTTAATCAAAATTTAAATCATAATAAACTTATTTATTTTATTTTATCCAATTTTGAATAAAAATAAACTCCTTTATTTTTAATCAAATTTCAAATCAAAATAAACTCCTTTATTTTAATTAACATGGAAACCAATTTTAAGTTCAAAATAAACTCCTTTATTTTAACTTAAAATTGCTTGAAAAAATAAAATATGTTAAATCCTATTCCTTATCAAAATAAACATCTTTATTTTTAAGGAAACATGGAATCCTATTCCATATGTGAATAAACTCCTTTATTCTAGGAAACATGGAATCATATTCCATATGTGAATAAACTCCTTTATTCTAGTTAACGTAGAATCCAATTCCAAGTTCAAATAAAACTTTTAATTTTAATTATATTCCAATTCAAAATAAACCTTTTATCTTAATTAAAAATAAATAAAATCAAAATATTTTTTTTTTCAAAATCTGTAGACCGGCGCGGCCGCGCTGCACCCCCAGAAACGATTTCTAGGTTCGGGCACGGCCGCGCTCCAGAATGAACTGGAAGCGGCGCAGCCGCGCCGCGTAGCAAACTTCGAAATTTTATTTATTATTTTTTTTTCATTGCCCAGAAAATCGATCCAATCGCATGCCCATACATACATGGAATCATAATAATCGATAATTAGCATAAGGTTAGGCTCTGATACCACTATTAGGTTTGTATATAGCGCGAACATTCAATCAAATTACATAAATAGTGCCGAAGCACAATAAAACGGATTTTAAATTTTTTTCATACAAACCATCACCATGATCATCCATGTGCTCGATTATCAATTAAACGAAAGAGATAAAGTATGAGAATCATACACTTGTAGAACCATGCTTCCACAGGTACGAGTTCACCTCCAAATCCTTCGCGTTCTTCTTGAATTCCACCGATTAAATTCCTTCCTTTGATTAACGTTAACCACCCAAGTGTTTGGCCTCTAGATGTGATCCACCAAGGAATAATAGTTGTTCAAAAAGATGGGTGTTGGCAAAACCCTAGTTTATATCTCTATAGAAATTGCAAGTACTCTCTCTCCAATTCTTATGGAAGAGTATGTAACTGTCTAACCCTAAATCATGATAAGACTCCTCTTATTTATAGATATAGGGAACCCTCCTAAACTATTTAGGATTAGGGTTTTTATTTTAATTAAACTCCTTTAATTAATTAAACTCCTAATCCAATTAGGAATTTATGAGAGAGTACTTCTATTAATTAGTTCCCAATCCCTATTAGGAATTAAATAATAGCAATGGTAATTATAATAATAAGACTCTTCTTATTAATTTATATTTAATATTTCTAAAATATTAAATAATAAATATTAAGCTATTTAATTTATTCTATCTCCATAGATTAAATTAAATACACTTAACTTATTATTACAATTATGCCATTTACTTCTTAAACAAATATTTTTCTTTTGCGGTGTGACCCTTTAGGTTCTCCATATTAAACCGGTTGTGAATAAATCAATTAGAACAATTCCAATCTTATTTAAATAAATAAATTAAACTATTTAATTCATTTCAATAATATTTATTCTACAATAATGGTAAGCCCCCTTAGCGATTAATGACTTTCCAGATAATATAGATTTCAACATTAATCATAAAAGAACCTTTGAGTGAATAGTTACCGTATAATGCAATCCTTCTATCATACAATGTCCCAATTAAATATAAGATATGGAATTACTGTCAAGTCTTATTTTATTTAATTATATGTATTTCGATTCTCAAATGCACAACTCTGATTAATGCAAATTAGAAACTCCTTTCTAATTTTATTCTGCTTTGGCCAAAGACTTCTGAGTTGTCATTTATCGAATCACATAGGACATTCTCCCCTTTTACTAGAAGTGGTAGATTCTTTGTTGATCATTCACCTATCTCTCTGTATAACTTATTATACCCAATCATACCCTTTGATATACCCTAAAGGTCTTAAGGGACATGTCAAAGTATAATTCATCATACACAAGATACTATGATGATCTCAAGTTCAAGGATCACTTGTACTACTATCACTAGAGGAATTCCTATTGACAGGCGAGCAAAACTCCATTAGGTATTCCTTAGGGAGCCACGTTCAGTGAACTTATTCTCTAATAAGCACCTACATACTTGCTTTAGTGTCTCCACACAAATGGTTATGAGATCAATCATCCTCTTCTTAAGAGCAAGCAACGTATGTACTAATCTATCCGGATTCACTAATCCCCTTTATAGTAATCCATTGATTAGGAACGATTTTAGTTTGTGAGCTATCTAGAATTTAGATCTCATTAGCATGATCACCATCATGATTCTAAAAGCATTGCTCAAAACTATGAGTTTATCACATTTAATAAAACAACACCATGTAGATAAAGTAAAATGCCTTTAACAAACGAATAAGATTACAAAGTATATGCTACATCATATCAAATATGATTGGCTTATGTGCATACTACTTTCAGTTTAGTCAGCAAGTATATTATAATTAAAATGAACAATAAGGGTAAGGTTCATAACTTATCAAGATAGTTTAAGGACTTACATATGGATGTTGCGAACGAATTTTTAATCCAATGATCTTACTCCGAATCTTATCATAGTAAAGAAAAATAAGTCACTAAGGACTAAAGAATTTCTGAAGAATTCAAAGATTTCAAAGTTTTCCAAATGAAGGAAATATTCAACACTAAGTAGCCTTCATGACTTTGAACTCTTGCTAGAATTACTAGAAATCCATCTGATAATCTAATAAAACAAATACAATAGATGATCAGCCTAAAGTACTCTGGTATTACGCATAAATCTTACTTGTTGTTCGCGCGTGTGTCGGTTCCCCAATGTTAAATATTTTTCCCTTCTATGAGGGTTGTTCATCTCAGCAGATTATAAAAAGTCTGCACCAACTTAAAAGGTATGGACAACTTTCTATTTCATCAATATCAGTCTAGTCGATTCAAGTGGCAGAGACATTCTTCTCAATATTTTCAAAGTTCGCAACAAGATACAAGAATTATCCAAACATACGATTATGACTTGTGTCAAACTTTAGAGTTTAAACAATGATCTTCATAGATTTGAAAAACACATGAATTATTCTGATAATCAGCCTACTTGTACGATTAATAAGAGTACAAGTTGGATATATGTTTAACATGCACGGATTATGGTCTTTAGCTTTTCCATAAAAGGAAATGTGCACAACATTCAAGGTTGTATGAATTAAGGAAACTTGCTCGATATGATTATAAATCAATAATTAGAAACTTGCAACAACATACGGAAACTTGCACAATATATAAAGTTGTGTAAGTTAGGAACTTGTTGTTGGGTTTGTATATTACGCAAGCAAGCAATCAAATTACATAAATAGGGCGGAAGCGTGATAAAAACGGATTTTAAAATTTTTCATACAAACCATCACCATGATCTTTCCTTGTGTTCAATTATCAATTAGCAAAAGAGATAGAGATAGATAATTATACCCTCGTGAATCAAAGCTTCCTCAGGTACAAGTTCACCTCCAATTCCTTTGCGTTCTCCTTGAATTCCACCGACTAAATTCTTTCGCTTGATCAACGTTAGCCACCCAAGTGTTTGACCTCTAGAGGTGATCCACCAAGGAAGAATAGTTGTTCAAGAAGATGAGTGTTAGCAAAACCTTAATTTCTATCTCTATAGAAATTGCAAGTACTCTCCACAATCTAGTGCAAGTGTGTGTAACCCTGATCTATGATAAGATTTCTCTTATTTATAGATGTAGGAAAACCCTTCTCTAAACTATTTAGGATTAAGGTTTTTATTATAATTAAACTCCCTTAATTAATTATGCTCCTAATCCAATTAGGAATTCATGAGAGAGTACTTCTATTAATTAATTCTCAATCCCTATTAGGAATTAAATAATAGTAATAGTAATAATAATAAGACTCCTCTTATTAATTTATATTTAATATTTCCAAAATATTAAATAATAAATATTAAGCTATTTAATTTATTCTATTTCCATAGACTAAATTAAATACACTTAACTTATTATTACAATTATGTCATTTACTTCTTAAATAAATATTTTTCCTTTTTGCGGTGTGACCCTTTAGATTCTCCATATTAAACCGGTTGTGAATAAATCAATTAGAACAATTCTAATTATATTTAAATAAATAAATTAAACTATTTAATTCATTTTAATAATATTTATTCTACAATAATGGTAAGCCCCTTAGCGATTAACGACTTTCCAATAATATAGATTTCAACATTAATCACAAAAGAGCCTTTCAGTGCATAGTTACCGTACAATTCAATCATTCTACCATACAATGTCCCAATTAAATATTAGACATGGATTTACTGTCAAGTCTTATTATATTTAATTATATGTATTTCGATTCGCAAATGCACAACTCTAAATAATGCAAATTAGAAACTACTTTCTAATTTCATTCTGCCTTGGCCAAGGACTACTGAGTTGTCATTTATCGAATCACATAGGACATTCATATCTTTTACTAGACGTGGTAGATTCTTTGTTGATCATTCACCTATCTCCATGTACAACTTATTATACCTAATCATATCATTTGATATACCCTAAAGATTTTAAGGGACATGTCAAAGTATAACTCATCATACACAAGATACTATGATGATCTCAAGTTCAAGGATCACTTGTACTACTATCACTAGAGGAATTCCTATTGACAGGTGAGTAAAACTCCATTAGGTATTCCTTAGCAAGCCACGTTCAGTGAACTTATTCTCTAATAAGCACTTACATATTTGCTTTAGTGTCTCCACCGAAATAATTATGAGATCAATCATCCTCTTCTTAAGAGCAAGCAACGTATGCACTAATCTATCCGGATTCACTAATCCCCTTTTTAGTAATCCAACGATTAGAAATGATTTTAGTTTGTGAGCTATCTAGAATTTAGATCTCATTAGCATGATCACCATCATGATTCTAAAAGCATTGCTCAAAACTATGGGTTTATCACATTTAATATAACAACACCATGTAAATAAAGTAAAATGCCTTTAATAACCGAATAAGATTACAAAGTATATGCTACATCATATCAAATATGATTGGCTTGTGTGCATACTACTTTCATTTGCCTGGGCTGCTACTACAATTTATCTCTAGTCTCTTTCTTTGAGTATCCTATAGTAGTAATAAGTCACCTTTGATTAATCATCGATAAACATCAATAATGGACCTAATTATGTGACTCATCCACTCTGCTCGATGGTCCACTTAACCATAGGTTACTACCTATTGTTAACAGACTCGTTTATACATCTGTTTTGAGTGGTTCCTTAATATCTTTATGATTGAATGGTCACATCAGTGACCTTCAGTTTAGGACAGTGGCTGGGTTTGCTCTGGACAACCATCCTTTCATTCAAACACATTTTGGGTATGCATGCACTGGTCCAAGTAAGGACTTGAGAATAACTCAACAGTTATGGAACAAGGTCTGCAATGTTCAGTCAACTTATAGAAGCGTTCTACGATCCAACTGCCCACTCTACGATCTGTTATGATCATTCTACGGTTGATGGGTCACCGTCATAACCAGTGGAGTCACTCTACGATCTGTGGAGTTATGTTGTGACCAGTGGGTGACTTCTACAATCAATGGGGTGACTCTACGATTTAGTAGAGTTTTACTGTGGTCAGTGGAGTCACTTTACGATCAGAGTGAAATCACTTGATGATCGTGGGGTTCACTCTACGATTACTGCACGACTCAGCTAACCTACTCTTCGGTTAGTAAGTTAGAGTGGAGTCACTCTACAATCGTAGGGTTCACTCTACGATTTATGAAAGCTAAGCCAACTATAAAGTTTTTGTCTGGGAGTGAGCTCTACGATCGTAGAGTTCATTCTACGATTAGTGCAAGGCTTGACTGGTTTACTCTACGGTTAGTGGGTGAGCTCTACGATAGGAGTGAAATCACTCTACGATCATAGAGGTCACTCTACGATTTATTACCTAAGACATATTTTAACATTCCAGCTCAAAGAGCAGTCTTTGGCTGATTGATATGAGGTCAAGCTCTTACGTTCAAATAAATTTAAAACATGGATTGAGTCTGACTTGGTCTACCAATTAGGATGCAAAGATCTGAGAAAGGATAATCACAACAAACCTTGGGATGAATTTCAAACTCAGGCCTGTTACAAAACTGCAGAACCAAAAGCCTGTTACATTAGCTACTGGTAACATTCCATTTGACATATTGACCGATGTCTAGGACTGGTTTGTTGCAAAAATCTGTAATACCCCGAATATTTATGAGGCTTATAAATGCGATCGTATACGTTTAGAATTAGAACGTATAACCTAAAACTAGGTATCAAGAAGTTTAAAACCTTAAGCCCTAATGAGATTCAAATTTTGTAACATATGTGCTTAATAAAGATCGAAATGATATTTCGAAGCAGGTGTTTTGTGATTATATTGTGTAAACGATGAATTAGGTCAAATAAAATTTTTTGTCAAGCTGCTTAGTCGTGCTTATATTGACAAAATGATTTGTCGTGCTTACGGTAACAAGAAACATCTCGACAAATTATTTTTGACAAGTTGCTGTGTCGTGCTTGGGAATGACAAAATGATTTATCGTGCTTACGGTAACAAGCTGCATTGCCCAGCTTGGAATATATTTTCATTGAGGGGCTTAGAAGATAGGTTCAATTATAAGCTGTATTATCGAGCGTGGAAGATATTTTCATTGAGAAGTTTAGATTGCAAGCTGCATTGTCAAGCTTGGAAGATATTTTCATTGAGAAGCTTAAAAGATAGGTTCAATTGCAAGCTGCATTGTCGAGCTTGGAAGATTTTTTCATTGAGGAGCTTAGATTGCAAGCTGCATTGTTGAGCTTGGAAGATATTTTCATTAAGGAGCTTAGAAGAATATTCTAAGAATATGCTAGGGTGCAAAGTGTAATAAGCCGAGCCCCTAACGTGCAATTAGTCAAACTTGATTTTCCTATAAATAACAAGCTTAGTTCTTCATTATTTCCTACCATTTCAAGAACAGTTCAAAAGTAAAAACACTCTATATTTATATTCTAAGAGATATTGTGAGATAAGAATTACTCTCTAAGCATCGAAGCGCTACGCGATTGGAAGTAAAGCTAGCAACTACAAGAGGTATACTCTAGTGGTTATTATTTTCATTCTTCTTTATATATTTAGTAAAAATATACTTTTACAAGCAGTTATAATGCCCAAATTATTTTATGTATCTAGTACAAAAGTCCTATTTACAAGCATTTATAATGTCCGATTTATTTCTCTTATAAAGTTAAAAATATACTTTAATAAGCAGTTACTATGTTCGAATTTCTTCAAGTATTTAGTAAGAATATTCATTTTATAAGCAGTTATAATACTGAAATTATCTCAAATATAATAGTCGGATATTCATTTTATAAGCAGTTATAATGCTCAATTTATTTTAAATATAGTTGAAAAATATTCATTCTATAAGCAGTTATAATGCTAAAATTATTTCATGTATAGTAGAAGAAGTCTTAATTATAAGCGATTATAATAACCGAAATAAAAACTTAAAATAGTTATTTGTTAAACGTTTAACTAGTTCTGTACGACGATAATCGTATAGGATTTACGACGAACGTTTAGACCGTTATATTTATCTTTAAAAGATATACGAGGCAAGCCTTCTATTCCTTTAAACTATGTGCAAGTATTCTAACGCTTATTATTGGTATAAATAGACATAAATAGACTACGTGACGCCGGTAGACTGCGTAAACTAGACGAACTACGCACATGCAAGTCTCCAAACCTTGTTACCTTTATGCAAGTATTATACATCTTGCTATCAATTATTGTGAAGTTATTACTTCTTGATTCAGCATAACTTAAGAAATGAATTATTATTCATATATTGTTTATCCGAGCATGAATTGTTGTTTCAAGCCAAATAATTTGGTACGATATCTTATAACTGAGTATATAAACACCCTATATGGGTTGTTATTGTCGATAATATATTGATATCGAATGCATGTTGGGCACGATTAGGATGGTATGCATACTCCTAAGATATCGAATAGGCTGATCCCCTATAAGATATCTAAGTCATTGAAGGCTGACAGAATGGGTTGAAACACATGGTTCATGTACTGAACCCTCAATTGGCAAAAGCTTTTGAACTTCTTTCAAATTAAACACATTGTGTTTACATTTTTGAAATAAACTTGCTGAGCATTCTGTAGCTCATCCTTGCATAAAACTTTCCTTTATAGTTTTAGATAGTAATCCCGGAACTTCAGGGATGAACAAGGGAATGAGGCCGTGTTAATTAGTTTTATCTTACTGTTTTAATAAATTCAAGTCTTATAAGACTTTCTTGTAATAAGAACATAGTACTGAGAATGTTGTAATCAAACTTAAGGTTATGAAATTTATATATTATCATCTTTGGTTATATTAATTGAGTTGTATTTACATTCTTAGATAAGTTAGAAAGTAGTACTGATTTAGTACAATATCTATATGAACTATACATCTGAATGAGGGTATTTGAATGATATTGGGAATTCTGTAAGCACTGAGGTTACACTTAATGAGTGCTTGTCCAAGTAAGGACTTGAGAATAACTCAACAGTTATGGAACAAGGTCTGCAATGTTGAGTCAACTTACAGAAACGTTCTACGATCCAACTGCCCACTCTACGATCTGTTATGATCATTCTACGGTTGATAGGTCACTATCATGACTAGTGGAGTCACTCTACGATCAGTGGGGTGACTCTATGATCAACACTACGATCTGTGGAGGTATGTTGTGACCAGTGGGTGACTTCTACAATCAGTCGGGTGACTCTACGATTTAGTGGAGTTAAATTGTGGTCAGTGGAGTCACTCTACGATCGGAGTGAAATCACTTGATGATCGTGGGGTTCACTCTACGATTACTGCATGACTCGGCTGACCTACTCTTCGGTTAGGAAGTGAGCTCTACGATTAAAGTGGAGTCATTCTACGATCGTAGGGTTCACTCTACGATTTATGAAAGCTAAGCCAACTATAAGGTTTTGGTCTGGGAGTGAGCTCTACGATCGTAGACTTCACTCTACGATTAGTGCAAGGCTTGACTGGTTTACTCTACGGTTAATGGGTGAGCTCTACGATAGGAGTGAAATCACTCTACGATCGTAGAGGTCACTCTACGATTTGTTGGCTAAAGCATATTTTAACATTCCAGCTCAAAGAGCAGTCTTTGGCTGATTGATATGAGGTCATGGTCTTACGTTCAAACAAATTTAAAACATGGATTGAGTCTGACTTGGACTACCAAATAGGATGCAAAGACCTAAGAAAGGATAATCACAACAGACCTTAGGATGAATTTCAAACTCAGCCCTGTTACAAAACTGCAGAACCAAAGGTTTGGAGTTTGGTGTAACATTAGCTACTGGTAACATTCCATTTGACATATTGACCGATGTCTAGGACTGGTTTGTTGCTAAAATCTGTAATACCCCGAATATTTATGAGGCTTATAAATACGATCGTATACGTTTAGAATTAGAACATATAATGTAAAACTAGGTATCGAGAAGTTTAAAACCTTAAGCCCTAATGAGATTCGAATTTTGTAACATATGTGCTTAATAAAGATCGAAATGATATTTCGAAGCAGGTGTTTTGTGATTATATTGTGTACACGATGAATTAGGTCAAATAAAATTTTTTGCCAAGCTGTTTAATCGAGCTTATATTGACAAAATGATTTGTCGTGCTTTCCACGATTTCATCAAGAAGCATCCCGACAAATTATTCTTGACAAGTTGCTGTGTCGTGCATGGGAATGACAAAATCATTTGTCGTGCTTACGGTAACAAGCTGCATTGTCGAGCTTGGAAGATATTTTCATTTAGGAGCTTAGAAGATAGTTTCAATTGCAAGCTGCATTATCGAGCTTGGAAGATATATTTTCATTGAGGAGCTTAGATTACAAGCTGCATTGTCAAGTTTGGAAGATATTTTCATTAAGGAGATTAAAAGATAGGTTCAATTGCAAGCTGCATTGTGGAGCTTGGAAGATATTTTCATTGTGGAGCTTAGAAGATAGGTTCAATTGCAAGCTGCATTGTCGACCTTGGAAGATATTTTCATTGTGGAGCTTCGAAGAATATTCTAAGAATATGCTAGGGTGCAAAGTGTAATAAGCCGAGTCCCTAACGTGCAAGTAGTGAAACTTGGTTTTCTTATAAATAGCAAGCTTAGTTCTTCATTATTTCCTACCATTTCAAGAACAGTTCAAGAGCAAAAACACTCTATATTTATATTCTGAGAGATATTATGAGATAATAATTACTTTCTAAGCATCGAAGCGCTATGCGATTGGAAGTAAAGCTAACAACTACAAGAGGTATACTCTAGTGGTTATTATTTTCATTCTTCTTTATGTATTTAGTAAAAATATACTTTTACAAACAATTATAATGCCTAAATTATTTTATGTATCTAGTACAGAAGTCCTATTTACAAGCATTTATAATGTCCGATTTATTTTTCTTATAAAGTTAAAAATATACTTTTATAAGCAGTTACTATATCCGATTTTCTTCAAGTATTTAGTAAGAATATTCATTTTATAAGCAGTTATAATGCTGAAATTATCTCAAATATAATAGTCGGATATTCATTTTATAAGCAGTTATAATGCTCAATTTATTTTAAATATAGTTCAAAAATATTCATTCTATAAACAGTGATAATGCCGAAATTATTTCATGTATAGTAGAAGAAGTCTTAATTATAAGCGATTATAATAACCGAAATAAAAACTTAAAATAGTTATTTGTTAAACGTTTAACTAGTTATGTACGCCGATAATCGTATAAGATTTACGATGAACGTTTAGACCGTTATATTTATCTTTAAAAGATATACGAGGCAAGCCTTCTATTCCTTTAAACTATGTGCAAGTATTCTAACGCTTATTATTAGTATAAATAGACATAAATAGACTACGTGATGCCGATAGACCGCGTAAACTAGACGAACTATGCACAGGCAAGTCTCCAAACCTTGTTACCTTTATGCAAGTATTATATATTTTGCTATCAAGTGTTGTGAAGTTATTGCTTCTTGATTCAGCATAACTTAATAAATGAATTATTATTCATATATTGTTTACCCGAGCATGAATTGTTGTGTCAAGCCAAATTGTTTGGTACAATATCTTATAACTGAGTATACAAACACCCTATATGAGTTGTTACTGTCGATAATATATTGACATCTAGTGCATGTTGGGCACGATTAGGATGGTATACATACTCCTAGGATATCGAATAGGTTGATCCCCTGTAAGATATCTGAACAAAGCTGTTTTAAGTCATTGAAGGCTGACAGAACTGGTTGAAACACATGGTTCATGTACTGAACCCTCAGTTGGCAAAAGCTTTTGAACTTCTTTCAAATCAAACACATTGTGTTTATATTTTTGAAATAAACTTGCTAAGCATTTTGTAGCTCCTCCTTGCATAAAACTTTCCTTTGCAGTTTTAGATGGTAATCCCAGAACTTCAGGGACGAACAAGGGAACAAGGCCGTGTTAATTAGTTTTATCTTACTGTTTTAATAAATTCAAGTCTTATAAGACTTTGTTGTAATAAGAACACAGTACTGAGAATATTGTAATCAAACTTAAGGTTATGAAATATATATATATTATCATCTTTGGTTATATTAATTGCGTTGTATTTACATTCTTAGATAAGTTAGAAAGTAGTACTGATTTAGTACGGTATCCATATGAACTACACATCTGAATGAGGGTATTTGAATGATATTGGGAGTTCTGTAAGCACTGAGATTACACTTAATGAGCGCCGGTAAGGTGCCACCTTTACCGGAATGCGCCCCTCGGTTCCAAGAATAATCTTATCATTAATACTGTGAATGTTAGATATATAGGAACTATTGATATGAAAGAGATATCCATAAGATATAAATCTATACATCCAAGTGAGGGTATCCAAACACAGTTAATGTTCTGACGAGAACTACTATCTGTTATGGGATACTGTGAACCTTGGATAGATAGAAGTTATATATTATGGAATATCTAATAGGTGGTTAACTAGTTAAGCTTGAACACCAAATCTGTTATAGAGGTATAAAGATTTAAGTTCGTAGATGTTGAGTCATTTAACTATGCTAGGTTAACATTATTAGCAATGTCTAGAAAGTTCTGACGAGGAAAAGGGTTAGGTCATCTAATTGTGCACTGTTTTAATAGAAAACCCCTTCTTTTCAGGGAACTAACTAGTTGCTAATATTGTAAGTCTCGGATAGATAAATGGATATTTGTTTTCAAGTCTTTTAGGACTTATTTGTAAGAAGAACAAGTTATCTGGGAATGTTGTAACAATGAACAAATGATATTATAATATTATCACTTTTCCGCATTATACTCTTATTATTAGAAGTCAAGATTTCTATAGCAGTATGTAAAGGTTGTACAAGTGAGCACGAAGTCCGACCAAGCTAGCAGGTGGATTTTGGGAAGTGACAAAAGCACTACTAGAGACACAGTTAACCGTGTCTCACGGAAGTCGGGGGGTGCCTAACACCTTCCCCTTGCTTAAGCAAGCCCCCGAACTCTATGAATCTCGGTTCGCAGACCAATTAATTCAGAGTCACATATGAGCCAGCGATTTACAAAAAACAAAACTCGGATGAGTTGGTACATCCATTTCAAATATACCAACTGGCGACTCTGGTTAATTGGCTCATCATAAAAAAACGATCTTTTAAAACCCCGTCGACACTCATGCCGACCCTTTTCCCCAAAATCACCTAATCAAAAGGCCAAAATCGGAAAGGGCAAACTATCGCCTTAAAGGCGAAAAAACCAGCGTCGACAGGATACTTAGCCTACATAGTTGATACTCGAAAAGAGAGTCCGAAATTAGAAAAGATACCTGTTGTAAGGGACTTTGTAGAAGTCTTTCCAGACGATTTTCTAGGACTTCCGCCAGATAGGGAAGTTGAATTCGTAATCGATTTAGTGCCAGGAACTGCCCCGATATCGAAGGCTCCGTACCGTATGGCCCCAGTAGCGATGAAAGAATTGATGGTACAACTGCACGAACTTTTAGATAATAAGTATATTCAGCTGAGCGTATCGTCGTAGGGAGCACCGGTGTTGTTTGTTAAAAAGAAGGACGGATCGATGCGACTTTGCATTGATTACAGAGAGTTGAACAAGGTCAAGATTAAGAATAAATACCCGTTGCCAAGAATCGACGACTTGTTTGATCAATTTAAAGGAGCTAGATATTTCTCAAAGATAGATCTGAGGAGTGGTTATCATCAGTTGAAGGTGAGGAAGGAAGATGTACCGAAAACAACGTTCAGGACTCATTATGGTTACTACAAGTTCCTGGTGATGTCATTTGGTATAACGAATGCTCCTGCAACATTCATGGACTTAATGAACAGGGTGTTTAAGTCATTTTTGGACAAGTTTGTAGTAGTATTCATTGACGATATTCTAATTTATTCCAAAAGCAAGGAAGAGTATGTAGAGCATTTAAAGTTGACATTGGAAGCGTTAAGAAGAGAGAAGTTGTACACTAAATTTTCAAAGTGTGAATTCTGGATAGAGCGAGTACAATTTCTTGGACATGTGATTGACAAGGATGGGATTTCGGTGGATCCGTCAAAGGTTGAAGCAGTGCTAAACTGGGATCAGCCGAAAATACCATCGAAAGTAAGGAGTTTCCTCGGATTGGCAGGTTACTATAGGAGATTCATTTAGGATTTTTCTAAAATCGCGACTCCGTTAACGAATTTGACTAGGAAGACGATGAAGTTCGTTTGGACGGAGAAGTGTGAGGAAAGTTTTCAAGAATTAAAGAAGAGGTTGAGTACGGCACCTGTGTTGTCTCTACCGGATAGCATAGGAAATTTTGTGGTGTACAGTGATGCGTCGCATAAAGGACTAGGCTGTGTGCTTATGCAGAATGGTAAGGTCATTGCGTATGTGTCACGACAATTAAAGGACTATGAGAAGGGGTATCCTACCCATGATTTGGAGTTAGCCGCGGTGGTGTTTGCTTTAAAGATATGGAGGCATTATCTTTACGAGGAGAAGTGTGAAATATATACAGACCACAAAAGTCTAAAATATATTTTTACACAAAAGGATCTGAACATGCATCAGAGGAGATGGTTAGAATTGATAAATGATTACGACTGCGAAATTTTATACCATCCGGGTAAAGCGAACGTGGTGGCCGACGCTTTAAGTAGAAAGGGACGGGAGAAATTGTTTATGATTACCGCTCAAGAGGAGTTAATTACAACAATGGCAAAACTGGAGTTGGAGGTGAAATTTTCGGAGGAGTGTGACGAAAAATTATTTCAATTGAGAATCGGTTCAACTTTGGTGGGTAAGGTTAAGGAAACACAAATTCGGGATGAAGAATGTGATAGAATCAGGAAAAGAATATCTACAGGTGATGAAGTAAAATTCAAAGTGGATAACGAGGGAGTATTAAGATTCGAGGGAAGAATTTGGGTTCTGCCAGTACAAGAGGTTAAGGAGGAAATTTTGAGCGAGGCTCATAATTCAAGATATTCAATTCATCCGGGTAGTACGAATATGTACCAAGATCTCCGACAGCATTTTTGGTGGCCGAATATGAAGAGAGACGTTGTCGATTATGTAGCCAAGTGTTTAACATGTCAGAAAGTTAAAGTAGAACATCAGAGGCCAAATGGGCTATTACAACCATTAGAAATCCCAGAATGGAAATGGGAGCACATCACCATGGATTTCGTAGTAGGTCTTCCGACGACTCAGAAAGGTTTTGACGTAGTATGGGTTATCGTGGACCGACTGACGAAATCTGCACATTTCTTACCCATCAAGATCAGGTTCAACTTGGATCAGTTAGCGAAGTTGTATGTGAAGGAGATTGTTTCGAGGCATGGTATTCCAATATCTATTGTGTCAGATAGGGATCCGCGCTTCACATCAAACTTCTGGAAACGACTACAAGAGTGCATAGGAACGTAGTTACGCATGAGTACGACATATCATCCACAGACCGACGGATATAGTGAAAGAACGATTCAAACATTGGAGGATATGTTGAGAGCTTGCATCATGGATTTCAAGGGAAATTGGGATGATCATCTACCGTTGGTGGAATTTTCTTACAATAACAGTTACCACGCAAGTATTGGCATGCCGCCTTACGAAGCATTGTACGGCAAAAAGTACAGAACTCCATTATTCTGGGATGAAGTTAGTGAACGTCAATTGCTAGGACCAGAACTGGTACAACAGACCGCAGAAATTGTCAAAGTCATCAGGGCAAGATTACGTTTTCTTGAAGGTATCTCCTTGGAAAGGGAGGATTCGTTTTGGTAAGAAGGAAAAACTGAGCCCGAGGTTCATTGGACCCTTTGAAGTGCTAAGGAGAGTTGGAGAGGTCGCATATGAGGTAGCTTTACCTCCAACGTTAGAACATATCCACAATGTTTTTCATGTCTCGGTGTTACGACCATACAAATCCGACTACAAGCATGTCATAGAGTATAAACCCCTGCAAGTTGAAAAAGATTTATCTTACGAAGAAGAGCCTGTTCAGATAGTTGACAGGAAAGAGCAAGTGCTACGAAATAAAATTATACCTTCTGTTAAGGTAATCTGGAGGAACCACAACGCTTACCTTAACTAGTGCTTGGATTATACAACAATTGGATGAAACTTCTTCTCAATTCTCTAATTCCTCTCAATTCTCTTTGTATAAACTTTTAGAAAGTCATGATAGAATGATGCGTATGAAATAAAATGGCAGAGTGTGGTCGTCAGTTAATCCCATAATGAGTTAACTGACTCTAACCCCACTAAGGCCATGTTTAGCTACTCACTTATTCCTCCTTTTTAATTTATTTTAATAAATAGTTTATAATATAGTTCTGGTCACATATTTAATCAATTAAATAAAATAGAATAATTTTACATTAAATCACATAGTCACATAAATAAAATTCTCCTTTATTAATAATGACAAATTATTAAATCTCTAATTAATATTAAATTAATTAGAAATTACATTATGCTTATTTAAATAATGCATTCAATCAAATAAACTCAATTAAACACATACTTTAAATATAAAAAAATTTCACATCAATTTAATTAATGTAACACATATAATTAAATTAATCTACCACAAATTCATCAATTAATCAATTAATTCAATAATTAAATCATCGAAAAATATTTATTTAATTCAATAAATATTTAAATTAAATTACAAAATCCTCGTTCGTCACATCTCTCCCCCCTTAAAAGGATTCTGTCCCTAGAATCACGACTCAATTAATTCGTCCCGTTACATTCTCCCCCTTACAAAGATTCTGTCCCTAGAATCGCTACACAAAGACTAAGCAAATAGCTGTGGATAACTTCTCATCATATGATCTTCGAGTTTCCACGTAATTCCTTGATTTTAGACTTTAATTTATGTTCTTATGAGATTTTTATCCTATGAAAGTATATATCAAGTTTTCTATAAAGAAAGTTCTATAGTTTAATTTTTATAAATTAATGTTAGATGTTTGTAAGCATGCATAAATGTGTTTTATATGAATTATATGTGATTTAGAGTGTTAAATCCATGAGATTATGTGTTTAAATGAAGTTCTGGAATTTACAGAGTAGTTGTATATGAACATGGTTTAAATGTAGGAAATTGATGTCTGTTTTGCATATTAATCGGTTAAATTGATGACTAATTATGTTTATGCATGTAAAAAAAAGGAAAACAAGGGTTAAAAGGATTTAATTGGTTAAGAAACGAATTTATAGTGATTGATTTTGCTAACTGTATCAAAACTTGGCAATAAAGTATGAACAGTTAAATTTTAGCCTTTTATTGGGTTGTTTAGGTTGTCTGTGATGTTAAAATCATTGTTTATGGAAATGATTTTGATTTCATACCATATATGATAATTGGGTAGTGATTTAATCGGTGAATTGTGAAAAACATTGGCCAAATTTGGCATTTTTCTGCGTTCTTCGTGAACTGCAGAATCTGGATTTCGTGTTTCTCGCCCCGACGAGCTCAATGAACTGAGCTTCTCGCCCCAGCGGGAGCTCGCCCCGGCGAGCTCATTGAACTGAGTTTTCTCGCCCCGACGAAGTCTTGCCCCGACGAGAAAACTGTGAAGGAATTTCTCGTCCCGGCGAGAGATTTTGTGAAGGAATTATCGCCCCGACGAGCTCACTGCAGGAAATGTTAAATTTTTCTTTCTATGTAATTATACTATGTGACCCTATGCATGTTTAAAACTTATATTAATATGTTGAACGAATACCAAGACGTTGAGTTGGATGCTAAGCATATACTTGCTGATTATAGAATATAGAGATTGATGAACCATATCTTAACGTTGAGTCTTAGGAATTCTTATGTATGATATTGCTATAATTAGACTTACAACTTCTGAAGTGAGACTGATGACCAGAAATAATCGAGTTATTAAAGATAAAAATTTGATGTGAATGAATCCTGAAGTGTTTATAATACTGTAACTAATTTTGTTACAGCTTTATCAACCGGATGTATAGGTTGATTAACGAACATGTATTTTATTAATTTGTAATCTACGCACAAGGCAAGTTTACTGCTCCTAATCTTTTTATTTCGTTGAAAGCAAGTATCTTATCCTTACTTTTTATGTTTACGCAAGTACCTTGATCTATTATTTCGTTGAAAGCAAGCTTCGTAATAATATCTCGATTTCAATTACGCAAGTTCCTGAACTTGATTCTCTTATCATTTATGTTTCATAATGCTATTACTTACTCGAGCAAGTTATTATTTCTATTTCATTCAAGTTCATGGATTCAATGAGACATTTTAATTTCCTCTTTGTAATACTTCAGTTATACAGAACTTATCCGATTGTACCTTTTGTGAAATTTAGTTTTTGATTCTCGAACATCAATTACATTTTTATTGAACCTTGATTGACTAGCGAACCCTTATTGATTCGACTAGTCCATAGATGATGAGCTTTCTAAATTCTAGAAGCGTTATTGAAGTAAATCCAAACCAAACTTCCTTTGGTGCGGACTCCGAGGTCAAACTGAGATGAACAACCCTTTTATAGGGGATTATTTTACGCATTAGCATTAAGATGTTGTGCACATACATGGTACAAAGGGCTTATCCCCCTAAGTACGAGAATAAGTATTAGGTTTGTATATAACGCAAGCATGCAATCAAATTACATAAATATGGCGGAAGCATGATAAAACGGATTTTAAAATTTTAATACAAACCATCACCATGATCTATCCTTGTGTTCAATTATCAATTAAACGAAAGAGAAAGAGAATAAGAATTATACCCTCGTAGATCAAAGCTTCCTCGGGTATAAGTTCAACTCCTAGTCCTTCGTGTTATCCTCGAATTCCACCGATGAGATTCCTTCCTTTGATCAACGTTAGCCACCCAAGTGTTTGGCCTCTAGAGGTGATCCACCAAGGAAGAATAGGTATTCAAGAAGTTGGGTATTGGCAAAACCCTAGTTTCTATCTCTATAGAAATTGCAAGTACTCTCCACAATCTAATGCAAGAGTGTGTAACCCTAATCTATGATAAGACTCCTCTTATTTATAGATGTAGGAATAACCCTTCCCTAAACTATTTAGGATTAGAGTTTTAATTATAATTAAACTCCTTTAATTAACTATGCTCCTAATCCAATTAGGAATTAAATAATAGTAATAGTAATAATAATAATAAGACTCCTCTTATTAATTTATATTTAATATTTCTAAAATATTAAATAATAAATATTAAGTTATTTAATTTATTCTATCTCCATAGATTAAATTAAATACACTTAACTTATTATTACAATTATGCCATTTACTTCTTAAATAAGTATTTTCCTTTTACGGTGTGACCCTTTAGGTTCTCCACATTAAACCGGTTGTGAATAAATCAATTAGAACAATTCTAATCTTATTTAAATAAATAAATAAATTAAACTATTTAATTTATTTAAATAAATAATATTTATTCTACAATAAGGGTAAGCCCCCTTAGCGATCAACGACTTTCCAGATAATATAGATTTCAACATTAATCACAAAAGAACCTTTCAGTGAATAGTTACCGTACAATTCAATCCTTCTACCATACAATGTCCCAATTAAATATAAGACATGGATTTACTATCAAGTCTCATTTTATTTAATTATATGTATTTCGATTCCCAAATGCACAACTCTAAATAATGCAAATTAGGATTTTTCTAAAATCGCGACTCCGTTAACGAATTTGACTAGGAAGACGGTGAAGTTCGTTTGGACGGAGAAGTGTGAGGAAAGTTTTCAAGAATTAAAGAAGAGGTTGAGTACGGCACCTGTGTTGTCTCTACCGGATAGCATAGGAAATTTTGTGGTGTACAGTGATGCGTCGCATAAAGGACTAGGCTGTGTGCTTATGCAGAATGGTAAGGTCATTGCGTATGTGTCACGACAATTAAAGGACTATGAGAAGGGGTATCCTACCCATGATTTGGAGTTAGCCGCGGTGGTGTTTGCTTTAAAGATATGGAGGCATTATCTTTACGGGGAGAAGTGTGAAATATATACAGACCACAAAAGTCTGAAATATATTTTTACACAAAAGGATCTGAACATGCATCAGAGGAGATGGTTAGAATTGATAAATGATTACGACTGCGAAATTTTATACCATCCGGGTAAAGCGAACGTGGTGGCCGACGCTTTAAGTAGAAAGGGACGGGAGAAATTGTTTATGATTACCGCTCAAGAGGAGTTAATTACAACAATGGCAAAACTGGAGTTGGAGGTGAAATTTTCGGAGGAGTGTGACGAAAAAATATTTCAATTGAGAATCGGTTCAACTTTGGTGGGTAAGGTTAAGGAAACACAAATTCGGGATGAAGAATGTGATAGAATCAGGAAAAGAATATCTACAGGTGATGAAGTGAAATTCAAAGTGGATAACAAGGGAGTATTAAGATTCGAGGGAAGAATTTGGGTTCTGCCAGTACAAGAGGTTAAGGAGGAAATTTTGAGCGAGGCTCATAATTCAAGATATTTAATTCATCCGGGTAGTACGAAGATGTACCAAGATCTCCGACAGCATTTTTGGTGGCCGAATATGAAGAGAGACGTTGTCGATTATGTAGCCAAGTGTTTAACATGTCAGAAAGTTAAAGTAGAACATCAGAGGCCAAGTGGGCTATTACAACCATTAGAAATCCCAGAATGGAAATGGGAGCACATCACCATGGATTTCGTAGTAGGTCTTCCGACGACTCAGAAAGGTTTTGACGCAGTATGGGTTATCGTGGACCGACTGACGAAATCTGCACATTTCTTACCCATCAAGATCAGGTTCAACTTGGATCAGTTAGCGAAGTTGTATGTGAAGGAGATTGTTTCGAGGCACGGTATTCCAATATCTATTGTCTCAGATAGGGATCCGCGCTTTACATCAAACTTCTGGAAACGACTACAAGAGTGCATGGGAACGTAGTTACGCATGAGTACGACATATCATCCACAGACCGACGGATATAGTGAAAGAACGATTCAAACATTGGAGGATATGTTGAGAGCTTGCATCATGGATTTCAAGGGAAATTGGGATGATCATCTACCGTTGGTGGAATTTTCTTACAATAACAGTTACCACGCAAGTATTGGCATGTCGCCTTACGAAGCATTGTACGGCAAAAAGTGCAGAACTCCATTATCCTGGGATGAAGTTAGTGAACGTCAATTGCTAGGACCAGAACTGGTACAACAGACCGCAGAAATTGTCAAAGTCATCAGGGCAAGATTACGTTTTCTTGAAAGTATCTCCTTGGAAAGGGAGGATTCGTTTTGGTAAGAAGGAAAAATTGAGCCCGAGGTTCATTGGACCCTTTGAAGTGCTAAGGAGAGTTGGAGAGGTCGCATATGAGGTAGCTTTACCTCCGACGTTAGAACACATCCACAATGTTTTTCATGTCTCGGTGTTACGACCATACAAACCCGACTATAAGCATGTCATAGAGTATAAACCCCTGCAAGTTGAAAAAGATTTATCTTACGAAGAAGAGCCTGTTCAGATAGTTGACAGGAAAGAGCAAGTGCTACGAAATAAAATTATACCTTCTGTTAAGGTAATCTGGAGGAACCACAACGCTGAAGAAGCTACGTGAAAACTCGAAGATCAGATGATGAGAAGTTATCCACAGCTATTTGCTTAGTCTTTGTGTAGCGATTCTAGGGACAAAATCTTTGTAAGGGGGAGAATGTAACGGGACGAATTAATTGAGTCGTGATTCTAGGGACAGAATCCTTTTAAGGGGGGAAAGATGTGACGAACGAGGATTTTGTAATTTAATTTAAATATTTATTGAATTAAATAAATATTTTTCGATGATTTAATTATTGAATTAATTGATTAATTGATGAATTTGTGGTAGATTAATTTAATTATATGTGTTACATTAATTAAATTGATGTGAAATTTTTTTATATTTAAAGTATGTGTTTAATTGAGTTTATTTGATTGAATGCATTATTTAAATAAGCATAATGTAATTTCTAATTAATTTAATATTAATTAGAGATTTAATAATTTGTCATTATTAATAAAGGAGAATTTTATTTATGTGACTATGTGATTTAATGTAAAATTATTCTATTTTATTTAATTGATTAAATATGTGACATGAACTATATTATAAACTATTTATTAAAATAAATTAAAAAGGAGGAATAAGTGACTAGCCAAACATGGCCTTAGTGGGGTTAGAGTCAGTTAACCCATTATGGGATTAACTGACGACCACACTCTGCCATTTTATTTCATACGCATCATTCTATCATCACTTTCAAAAAGTTTATACAAAGAGAATTGAGAGGAATTAGAGAATTGAGAAGAAGTTTCATCCAATTGTTGCATAATCCAAGCACTAGTTAAGGTAATTCCTTGATTTTAGACTTTAATTTATGTTCTTATGAGATTTTTATCCTATGAAAGTATATTTCAAGTTTTCTATAAAGAAAGTTCTATGGTTTAATTTTTATAAATTAATGTTAGATGTTTGTAAGCATGCATAAATGTGTTTTATATGAATTATATGTGATTTAGAGTGTTAAATCCATGAGATTATGTGTTTAAATGAAGTTCTGGAATTTACAGAGTAGTTGTATATGAACATGGTTTAAATGTAGGAAATTGATGTCTGTTTTGCATATTAATCGGTTAAATTGATGACTAATTATGTTTATGCATGTAAAAAAAAAAGAAAACAAGGGTTAAAAGGATTTAATTGGTTAAGAAACGAATTTATAGTGATTGATTTTGCTAACTGTATCAAAACTTGGCAATAAAGTATGAACAGTTAAATTTTAGCCTTTTATTGGGTTGTTTAGGTTGTCTGTGATGCTAAAATCATTGTTTATGGAAATGATTTTGATTTCATACCATATATGATAATTGGGTAGTGATTTAATCGGTGAATTGTGAAAAACATTGGCCAAATTTGGCATTTTTCTGCGTTCTTCGTGAACTGCAGAATCTGGCTTTCGTGTTTCTCGCCCCGACGAGCTCAATGAACTGAGCTTCTCGCCCCAGCGGAGCTCGCCCCGACGAGCTCATTGAACTGAGTTTTCTCGCCCCGACGAAGTCTTGCCCCGACGAGAAAACTGTGAAGGAATTTCTCGCCCCGGCGAGAGATTTTGTGAAGGAATTATCGCCCCGACGAGCTCACTGCAGGAAATGTTAAATTTTTCTTTCTATGTAATTATACTATGTGACCCTATGCATGTTTAAAACTTATATTAATATGTTGAACGAATACCAAGACGTTGAGTTGGATGCTAAGCATATACTTGCTGATTATAGAATATAGAGATTGATGAACCATATCTTAACGTTGAGTCTTAGGAATTCTTATGTATGATATTGCTATAATTAGACTTACAACTTCTGAAGTGAGACTGATGACCAGAAATAATCGAGTTATTAAAGATAAAAATTTGATGTGAATGAATCCTGAAGTGTTTATAATACTGTAACTAATTTTGTTACAGCTTTATCAACCGGATGTATAGGTTGATTAATGAACATGTATTTTATTAATTTGTAATCTACGCACAAGGCAAGTTTACTGCTCCTAATCTTTTTATTTCGTTGAAAGCAAGTATCTTAACATACGCAAGTACCTTGATCTATTATTTCGTTAAAAGCAAGCTTCGTAATAATATCTCGATTTCAATTACGCAAGTTCCTAAACTTGATTCTCTTATCATTTATGTTTCATAATGCTATTACTTACTCGAGCAAGTTATTATTTCTATTCCATTCAAGTTCATGGATTCAATGAGACATTTTAATTTCCTCTTTGTAATACTTCAGTTATACAGAACTTATCCGATTGTACCTTTTGTGAGATTTAGTTTTTGATTCTCGAACATCAATTACATTTTTATTGAACCTTGATTGACTAGCGAACCCTTATTGATTCGACTAGTCCATAGTTGATGAGCGTTCTAAATTCTAGAAGCGTTATTGAAGTAAATCCAAACCAAACTTCCTTTGGTGCGGACTCCGAGGTCAAACTGAGATGAACAACCCTTTTATCGGGGATTATTTTACGCATTAGCATTAAGATGTTGTGCACATACATGGTACAAAGGGCTGATCCCCCTAAGTACGAGAATAAGTATTAGGTTTGTATATAACGCAAGCATGCAATCAAATTACATAAATAGAGCGGAAGCATGATAAAACGGATTTTAAAATTTTAATACAAACCATCACCATGATCTATCCTTGTGTTCAATTATCAATTAAACGAAAGAGAAAGAGAATAAGAATTATACCCTCGTAGATCAAAGCTTCCTCGGGTACAAGTTCAACTCCTAGTCCTTCGTGTTATCCTCGAATTCCACCGATGAGATTCCTTCCTTTGATCAACGTTAGCCACCCAAGTGTTTGGCCTCTAGAGGTGATCCACCAAGGAAGAATAGGTATTCAAGAAGTTGGGTATTGGCAAAACCCTAGTTTCTATCTCTATAGAAATTGCAAGTACTCTCCACAATCTAATGCAAGAGTGTGTAACCCTAATCTATGATAAGACTCCTCTTATTTATAGATGTAGGAATAACCCTTCCCTAAACTATTTAGGATTAGAGTTTTAATTATAATTAAACTTCTTTAATTAACTATGCTCCTAATCCAATTAGGAATTAAATAATAGTAATAGTAATAATAATAATAAGACTCCTCTTATTAATTTATATTTAATATTTCTAAAATATTAAATAATAAATATTAAGTTATTTAATTTATTCTATCTCCATAGATTAAATTAAATACACTCAACTTATTATTACAATTATGCCATTTACTTCTTAAATAAGTATTTTCCTTTTGCGGTGTGACCCTTTAGGTTCTCCACATTAAACCGGTTGTGAATAAATTAATTAGAACAATTCTAATCTTATTTAAATAAATAAATAAATTAAACTATTTAATTTATTTAAATAAATAATATTTATTCTACAATAAGGGTAAGCCCCCTTAGCGATCAACGACTTTCCAGATAATATAGATTTCAACATTAATCACAAAAGAACCTTTCAGTGAATAGTTACCGTACAATTCAATCCTTCTACCATACAATGTCCCAATTAAATATAAGACATGGATTTACTATCAAGTCTCATTTTATTTAATTATATGTATTTCGATTCCCAAATGCACAACTCTAAATAATGCAAATTAGAAACTCCTTTCTAATTTCATTCTGTCTTGGCCAAGGACTACTGAGTTGTTATTTATCGAATCACATAGGACATTCACATCTTTTACTAGACGTGGTAGATTCTTTGTTGATCATTCACCTATCTCCATGTACAACTTATTATAACCCAATCATACCCTTTGATATACCCTAAAGGTCTTAAGGGACATGTCAAAGTATAACTCATCATACACAAGATACTATAATGATCTCAAGTCCAAGGATCACTTGTACTACTATCACGATAAGAATTCCTATTGACAGGCGAGTAAAACTCCATTAGGTATTCCTTACCGAGCCACGTTCAGTGAACTTATTCTCCAATAAGCACCTACATACTTTCTTTAGTGTCTCCACACAAATGATTATGAGATCAATCATCCTTTTCTTAAGAGCAAGCAACGTATGTACTAATCTATCCGGATTCACTAATCCCCTATTTAGTAATCCAATGATTAGGAACGATTTTAGTTTGTGAGCTATCTAGAATTTAGATCTCATTAGCATGATCACCATCATGATTCTAAAAGCATTGCTCAAAACTATGGGTTTATCACATTTAATATAACAACACCATGTAGATAATATAAAATGCCTTTTAAGAAAATCAATTCTTTTATTAATAAATGAATAAGATTACAAAGTATATGCTACATCATATCAAATATGATTGGCTTGTGTGCAAACTACTTTCAATCTCCCACTTGCACTAAAGTCAATCGCCATGGTATCTTATACCCATCTTCTCTAAGTGACGATTAAACTACTGTTGTGTTAAAGATTTAGTGAATGGATCTGCAGTGTTGTCTTGAGAGTCCACACGCTCCAGGGTGACATATCCTCTTTCAATGATCTCTCTAATCAAATGAAACCGCCGCAATACGTGTTTGGATTTCTGATTAAACCTAGGTTCCTTAGCCTGCGCAACAGCTTCATTGTTGCCACAGAATAAAGGTACGACTCCTCTAACGCTAGGAACCACTCCAAGTTCAGTTATGAACTTTTTCATCCAAACAGCTTCCTTTGCAGCTTCACTTGCAGCTATGTACTCTGCCTCTGTCACTGAATCAACAACTGTTTGCTGCTTGAAACTCTTCCAACTCACCGCGCCACCGTTTAAGGTAAACACATACCCTGAAACAGATTTACTGTCATCTTGGTCCGTTTGAAAACTTGAGTCTATATAGCCCTCTAGTTTCAATTCAGACCCACCGTAGACAAGAAATACATCCTTAGTTATTCTTAAGTACTTTAGGATATTTTTCACTGCCTTCCAGTGCTCTTCTCCTGGATTCGACTGATATCTGCTCGTTACACTAAGTGCATGAGCGACATTTGGTCTAGTACATATCATACCGTACATGATAGATCCTATTGCGGAAGCATAAGGTGTTAGAGTTTATGCCCTAGAGGCCAATTATTTAATGTAATTGCTTAACATTTCTCTTGATATTTGATTGAATAAATGAATTATTTTATTATGGTTTCATTTACTATGTTATATAAATGTTAACATAATAAAAGTCCTTAGAATAATGATACAAATTATATAGCTTCAAGTATGTGACTTGAACATGAGATTATATAATTACAATAAGTATCATTACTCTTAAATGTCCCTAGTCGAGTATCATTGAGAATGGGACAACAATGATACATTGAGACTAGTATGTGGATTGACTGATGGCCAAATCTCATTGGTCATTAATATATGAGATATTAAGTCAATGCATAGGTACATGTTAGAGAACAATGTACTGGACAGACCCATCATGAGAATTCTACGTGGAGCATTATGCAAAGTGTCATAAGCAATTATCATAGTGACAATGATGTAATGCTCCTCCGACCTGAAATCACTATATTACTATACGAGAATTTATGTATTTTGATATCATCAAAGGTCACCTTTAATAGGGTGGACAATAAAGGTGATTATTGGGTACGTCATGAATCGTGTGAGGAATATGAGTGATCTAGATAGAATTTAACCCTCATGATTGAGTAGGAGTATGAAATGCATGGCCATGCTCAAATAGTGATTTGTTTCATATAGTCTACTCATTGATCAAGAAAACTCAGATTAAATTATAAAGAGTATGACACATTCCATGACTCGAGTTTAATCTAGGATGTCAAGGTTAAAAGGATTAAATTACATTGAAACATTAGTCACGAAAAGGTTGCATCGAGTCACCGATCTTATTATTATTTGGGTGGCAGTGATGCATTACTAGATGCCACTCACTGTTTATAATTTTATAATATGATTTTAAAATTATTGCCAATATAATAATAACCTATAGGGTCACACACTTAGAACGTAATTAAAAGAGAATTAATTTAAATTGTAAGGATTTAAAGATATCAATATGATTGATAGTATTTAAATTACGAATTTAAATTAACAAGATAATTTGTATATATATGTATATTAATTAAGTAAGACTTAATTAAAATATAATATATATAAATTCGGATTTTACTTTTCTAATAGGATTAGGGTTTTGCTTAACCTTTTGGACTCTATATATATCAGATATATCAGCAGTCTTGTGTACGTGAAACTAAATAGAAAAATCCTAGCCGTTTTAGAAAAGAGAGTTGAGAGCAACACTTAAAAAAATCCAGATCTTGGCGGCTAGTACCGGAGTTCTCTTTGTTGCAGATCGTGTGACGATTTGTGGGACGTTTGTGTGGATACCGTAGAGACGCAGTTCCGTTGGATTGCGTTGGAGATTGGAAGCCGTTCAGAATTTCATCGTTCCATTCAAGCTCGGATAATCGGTAAAACAAATCTAAACCTCTGAATTAATTTGTTCTTTTCGCATGGATCCTGTTTTAGGGTTTCAGAAAATTATTTTAAAAATTTTAAATTCCGCTGCGTTTATGTGTCCAAAACCCTACAGTGGTATCAGAGCTACTTGCGAAAAGATTAATTCAGATTATGTGTTTTAATTGTATTCGATATATATATATGATATTTGATGATGCATGTTTACCGATCTGAAAATTGAATATATCCTATTCTGCATGTATGCGAGTTCTGGAAAAACAGTAAGATATATGCATGTATAAAATGTTTTATTAGTCGTATCCTAGAAGGTGGAATAACAATACAACTACTGTTCTAATTGGATTAGAAACATGATTCGGTTTAATATGATTAACTTAAACTGGACATATATGATATGTTCTGAATGTATTGTTATTATGTGTGTTTTGGGGTTTGTATACGAATCTGGAATTGTTTCATAAATTCGTGTGGAAAAATTCTACAATACAGATTGTAGTTCAAAAAATTCAGCCGGACCACCGCCAGGGGGGAACCCCCTTGGACCCCCGTCGTAGCGCACGATGGTCGTAACCCTAATATTTGATATTTTTTTATTATATAAAATTGTGTTATGTGCTTATTGTGATATGCATGGTGCACAGTTATGGCCCTTTTGACCCATAGGTTAGTGGTTTTTGTTTTTGAAATACGGCTTGCATGGCGTGTCTCTCTATAAAGTCTAATATAATATTCTTTTCGCATCTAAATCCCCTCGAATGTAACTCGAGGTTTCTTTATCACGTGTAATGTACAAATGTAACCTATCAAGATGACAAGATGATGGAGAGGAGACACATACACGAGGAAGGCCCGAGGAAGCTACTATTTTGAAGTTTTTTTTTTATCACCTTAGACTGACCTTCAATCTTTTCATTAGCTTGAGAAGATTGACATAGGGTTGGGCCATAACTGTGACAAATTTAATTTTGCACTTTATTTATGATTGTATACGATATGATATGATTAATAATGTGCATGTTTAATGAGATTAAAAATTAGTGAGATCTAAACTAATTAATAAAATCCCTCATAAAATTATTAAGTCTAATCAGATGCCTTCCAATGAATAACACTCATCAAGACCTTGATCGATGGATGTAGGTTTGCCAAAGCAAAGTACCTTATTTATCTTGGTAAGATGCGATAGGATAATTGTGATATCCAAATTGTTAAAATCATTGGGCCTGAGTTAACTAAGTTATCTCAATAGGATTGTGGACTTAGAGGCATAAAGTTTGGTAGATACCATTAGATGGACTTAGAACAAATGTTGTTCACCAAACTATCTAAGAGTTATATACGATATAATTGACAAAGGATTGTCTACCTAAATAATTATGTTTTGAGAGAATAGCCAAAGCTAACTTAAGGCATAATGAAATATGGATCTTGGCTCACTAGAAAGATTTAAATAAAAATGCTTTCCGAATTAATGGTGAGGGCTATTAATTTGAATAAAATAGTGGGAGGTATATTTTGAATGTACTATTATCAATTTCATAATATCAAAAAACTCTGCAATTTGACTTATTATTTTTTTGCACTTATAAATTGTAGATATCAATGGCAAATAACAACACAAATAGTCTTTCACTACGATCAGTCCTTGAGAAGGAAAAACTGAGTGGAATTAATTTCCTAGACTGGCATAGGAACTTGAGGATTGTCCTCAAACAAGAGCGCAAGCTATATGTCCTTGATGGGCCCATTCCCGCAGCACCAGCTAACACTGCACCACGTGCAGAGCATAATGCTTACAAGAAGCATCAAGATGATGCTCTGGACGTGAGTTGTCTCATGCTAGCAACTATGAACTCTGAGCTTCAGAAGCAACACGAGTTAATGGATGCTTATGAGATGATCGAGCATCTCAAGAAATTGTTCGAAGGACATGCTCGACAGGAGATGTATGATACAAACAAAGCGTTGTATCATTGTAAGATGGGTGATCGTGATCCAGTTGGTCCACATGTTCTGAAAATGATTGGGTATATTGAGTACCTTGATAGGTTGGGTTTTCCAATTACTCAGGAAGCCCAAACTGATCTTGTTTTGCAATCTTTGAACAACATCTACTCTCAATTTGTTATGAATTATCTCATGAATGAAATTGAGAAACCACTTACTGAGTTGTTGAGCATGTTAAGAACTGCCGAGAACAACATGAAAAAGGCAGGACCCGATCCCATACTGATGGTGCAAAAGGGGAATGCTAAGGGAAAAGGGAAAGGCAAGAAAAAGATAAACTCTAAATCTGGTGCCAAACCCAATTTCAAAAACAAACGGGCTTTAAAGCCTACAGGTGGGGTGGCTAAAGAAGGTGATTGTCACTTCTGTGGAAAACCTGGACACTGGAAGAGGAATTGTCATGCTTATTTGGAAGAGCTAAAGAAAAAGAAAGGAAGTGTGACTTCTGATTCAGGTATATATGTTATAGAAGTCAATTTGTCTACTTCTACATCATGGGTATTGGATACTGGATGTGGTTCTCACATTTGTGTTAATGTTCAGGAACTCCGAAGGTGTAGGACTTTGGCGAAAGGAGAAGTTGACCTACGAGTTGGGAATGGAGCAAAAGTTGCTGCACTAGCCGTAGGGACTTATCATTTATCATTGCCCACTGGGCTAGTATTAGAATTAGAGGATTGTTATTATGTGCCTTCTATGAGCAAAAACATTATTTCTGTTTCTTGTTTGGACAAGAAAGGTTTTTCATTTTTAATAAAGAACAACAGTTGTTCGTTTTACTTAAATGAAATATGTTATGGTGTTGCACAATTGTTTAATGGTCTTTATATTCTTGATTTTGAAATGCCTATCTATAACATAAATACAAAACGATTTAAATCAAATGATTCAAATCCGACATATTTCTGGCACTGTCGTTTAGGCCATATAAATGAGAAACGCATATCCAAACTCCATAAAGATGGGTTTTTGGATTCATTTAATTTTGAATCATATGAGAAATGCGAGTCTTATTTATTAGGCAAGATGACTAAAGCCCCTTTCACTGGTTATAGTGAACGGGCTAGCGATGTATTGGGACTTATACATAGTGATGTATGTGGATCCATGAGTTCGTTAGAAAGAGGTAGGTTCTATTACTTCATTACAATTACTGACGACTTCAGTAGATATGGATATGTGTATCTTATGAGACACAAATCCGAATCCTTTGAAAAGTTCAAGGAATTCAAGAATGAAGTTCAAAACCAATTTGGCAAAAGCATCAAAGCCCTTCGATCCGATCGAGGAGGTGAATACTTAAACCAAGACTTTGATGACCTTCTAAAAGAGTGTGGTATTATATCACAGCTCACTCCACTTGGAACACCACAATGGAATGGTGTGTTTGAGAGGAGAAATCGCACCTTGTTGGACATGGTACGATCAATGATGAGTCATGCAGATCTTCCAATAAGCTTTTGGGGTCATGCCCTAGAGACAGCTGCATTCACACTTAACCGTGTTCCTACAAAGACGGTTCAAAAGACACCATATGAGATGTGGACTGGAAAACGTCCTAGTTTGTCTTTCATGAAGATTTGGGGTTGCGAGGCGTTTGTGAAACGTCTGGCTTCTGACAAGCTCGGACCTAAATCTGAGAAATGTAATTTTGTGGGATACCCTAAGGAAACAAAAGGGTATTATTTCTACAAACCTTCTGAGAACAAAGTGGTTGTTGCTCAAACTAGTATTTTTCTAGAAAGAGAATTTGTCTCTAAAGGTAACAGTGGGAGGAAAGTAGAACTCGAAGAAATTCGAGAACCACAAAATATCATTGAACCTGAGTTGGAACATAAGCAGGGACCACAAGATGTTGTGAAAAGTGAACCTGCTCAAATTACACAAGGCATTTGTAGATCTAGTAGGACACGCCAAGAGCCCGAGAGATATTATGGATTTCTTGTGACTCAAAACGGCGATGTGATGCTCATAGATCAGGATGAGCCTGCTTCCTACCAAGAAGTTATGAATGGACCAGATTCTGAGAGATGGCTTGAAGCCATGAAATCTGAGATGGACTCCATGTATACTAACCAAGTATGGACTTTGGTTGATCCACCCGAAGGAGTAAAACCAATCGGGTGCAAATGGGTTTTCAAGAAGAAAACCGACATGGATGGTAATGTACAAACCTATAAAGGCCAACTGGTAGCAAAAGGTTTCAAACAAGTTCAAGGTGTTGACTATGATGAAACCTTCTCTCCAGTGGCAATGGTTAAATCCATCAGGATCTTACTTGCTATTGCAGCCTTTTATGATTATGAAATCTGGCAGATGGATGTCAAAACTGCTTTCCTTAACGGAAATCTCCTTAAGGATGTGTATATGACACAACCTGAGGGTTTTGTCACTCCAAAGGATGCTGGAAAGGTATGTAAGCTGCAGCGATCCATTTATGGATTAAAGCAAGCCTCTCGGTGTTGGAATCTTCGTTTTGATGAAGCAGTCAAAAAGTTTGGCTTTATAAAAAATGAAGATGAACCTTGTGTATATAAGAAGGTTAGTGGGAGTCACATTGTATTCCTGGTATTATATGTTGACGACATATTAATTATTGGGAATGACATTCCTTCCTTACAGGCTGTAAAAACATGGCTAGGAAAATGTTTCTCCATGAAAGATTTGGGCGATGCAACCTACATTTTAGGTATCAAGATCTATCGTGATAGATCGAGAAAAATGCTCGGCCTAAGTCAAAGTACATATATTGATAAAGTGCTGAAACGGTTCAGCATGCAAGAGGCAAAAAGAGGATACTTACCCATGTCTCATGGTGTAAAGATCTCTAAGGCCCAATGTCCTAAATCACAAGATGATGAGGAGCGTATGAGAAAGATCCCTTATGCTTCGGCAATTGGATCTATCATGTATGCAATGATATGTACTCGTCCGGATGTCTCGTATGCTTTGAGCATGACGAGCAGATACCAGTCGAATCCAGGTGAAGGTCACTGGACAGTAGTCAAGAATATCCTCAAGTATCTGAAAAGGACTAAGGATTCATTCTTGGTATATGGAGGTGAAGACGAACTGGCAGTAAAAGGTTACACAGATGCTAGTTTCCAAACTGATATGGATGACTATAAGTCTCAATCAGGTTTTGTGTTTTATCTTAACGGTGGTGCTGTTAGCTGGAAAAGTTTAAAGCAAGAGACAGTAGCCGATTCTACAACAGAAGCTGAGTATATTGCTGCTTCTAGTGCGGCCAAGGAGGCTGTATGGATTAAAAAGTTCGTCACTGAACTTGGTGTTATTCCATCCATTGTTGATCCAGTTGAGCTATACTGTGATAATGATGGAGCCATTGCACAGGCTAAGGAACCTAGATCTCACCAACGATCCAAGCATATACTTAGGCGGTACCATCTCATCCGTGAAATAATTGGTAGAAGAGATGTACACATATGCAGAGTGCCAACAGATGATAATATTGCAGATCCACTAACTAAGGCTTTGTCACAGCAGAAGCATGAAGGTCACACTAGTTCCATGGGTATTAGATACATGAGTGATTGGCTCTAGTGCAAGTGGGAGATTGTTAGAGTTTATGCCCTAGAGGCCAATTATTTAATGTAATTGCTTAACATTTCTCTTGATATTTGATTGAATAAATGAATTATTTTATTATGGTTTCATTTACTGTGTTATATAAATATTAACATAATAAAAGTCCTTAGAATAATAATACAAATTATATAGCTTCAAGTATGTGACTTGAACATGAGATTATATAATTACAATAAGTATCATTACTCTTAAATGTCCCTAGTCGAGTATCATTGAGAATGGAACAACAATGATACATTGAGACTAGTATGTGGATTGACTGATGGCCAAATCTCATTGGTCATTAATATATGAGATATTAAGTCAATGCATAGGTATATGTTAGAGAACAATGTACTGGACAGACCCATCATGAGAATTCTACGTGGAGCATTATGCAAAGTGTCATAAGCAATTCTCATAGTGACAATGATGTAATGGTCCTCCGACCTGAAATCACTATATTACTATACGAGAATTTATGTACTTTGATATCATCAAAGGTCACCTTTAATAGGGTGGACAATAAAGGTGATTATTGGGTACGTCATGAATCGTGTGAGGAATATGAGTGATCTAGATGAAATTTAACCCTCCTATATATTAGGAGTGATATCCATAGGCCTCTTGATTGAGTAGGACTATGAAATGCATGACCATGCTCAAATAGTGATTTGTTTCATATAGTCTACTCATTGATCAAGAAAACTCAGATTAAATTATGAAGAGTATGACACATTCCATGACTCGAGTTTAATCTAGGATGTCAAGGTTAAAAGAATTAAATTACATTGAAACATTGGTCACGAAAAAGTTGCATCGAGTCACCGATCTTATTATTATTTGGGTGGCAGTGATGCATTACTAGATGCCACTCACTGTTTATAATTTTATAATATGATTTTAAAATTATTGCCAATATAATAATAACCTATAAGGTCACACACTTAGAACGTAATTAAAAGAGAATTAATTTAAATTGTAAGGATTTAAATATATCAATATGATTGATAGTATTTAAATTACGAATTTAAATTAACAAGATAATTTGTATATATATGTATATTAATTAAGTAAGACTTAATTAAAATATAATATATATATAAATTTGGATTTTACTTTTCTAATAGGATTAGGGTTTTGCTTAACCTTTTGGACTTTATATATATCAGATATATCAGCAGTCTTGTTTACGTGAAACTAAATAGAAAAACCCTAGCCGTTTTAGAAAAGAGAGTTGAGAGCAACACTTGAAAAAATCAAGATCTTGGTGGCTAGTACTGGAGTTCTCTTTGTTGCAGATCGTGTGACGATTTGTGGGACGTTCGTGTGGATACCGTAGAGGCGCAGTTCCGTTGGATTGCATTGGAGATTCGAAGCCGTTCAGAATTTCATCGTTCCATTCAAGCTCGGATAATCGGCAAAACAAATCTAAACCTCTGAATTAATTTGTTCTTTTCGCATGGATCCTGTTTTAGGGTTTCGAAAAATTATTTTAAAAATTTAAATTACGCTGCGTTTATGTGTCCAAAACCCTACATAAGGAATCTTACTCATCCGGTCTCTCTCCTCAGGTGTCTTTAGGGCCTGTTTCTTGGAGAGATGTATTCCATGGCTCATCGCCATGAGACCTCTCTTGGAATCTTCCATGTTAAACTTCTTTAGCATCGAGTCAATGTACTTTCCTTGGGTCAAGCCCAACATCCATTTAGATCTATCTCTATAGATCTTTATCCCCAAAATATAGGATGTCTCACCCAAGTCCTTCATGGAGAAGTGTTTTGATAACCAAATTTTGATCGGCTGTAGCATAGGAACATCATTCCCTATCAGTAATATGTCATCAACATATAATACAAGGAATGAAACAGCGCTCCCACTAACCTTTTTGTACACACAAGGTTCATCCTCATTTTTGATAAAATCAAACCTTTTGATTATCTCATCAAAACGGATGTTCCATCTTCGAGAAGCTTGCTTCAATCCATAAATGGATCGTTGTAGCTTACAGACTTGGTTTGTCCCAACTGTTGAAACAAAACCCTCTGGCTGTATCATATATACATTTTCCTCAAGCTCTCCATTGAGGAAGGCCGTTTTCATGTTCATTTGCCAGATCTCGTAGTCATAATAAGCTGCAATTGAAAGTAAAATCCAAATGGACTTGAGTATAGCTACTGGTGAGAAGGTTTTATCATAGTCAACTCCTTGTCTTTGTTTGAAACCTTTTGCAACCAGTCGGGCCTTATAGGTCTCTACCTTGCCATCTGCTCCAGTCTTTCTCTTAAAGACCCATTTACACCCAATAGGCCTAATGCCCTCAAGTGGTGAAACCAAAGTCCATACTTGGTTTTCATACATGGAGTCCATCTCGGATTTCATGGCTTCTAGCCATTTCTCTGAGTCTTCACAACTCATAGTCTCTTCGTAAGTCAATGGATCATCATCATCTATGATGGGTACCTCATCATAATCCTTTATGATGAATCCATACCTTTCAGGTATCTTCGGTATCTTAGGTAGTAGTACAGTAGGTTCTTCTACTTGGTCAGGTACCTGACTTTGATCCGTATTATTTTTTGTTCTTGAACTTCTTCAAGATACATCTTACTCCCACTGACCCCTTCAAGGATAAACTCCTTTTCCAAGAAGGCAGCGTGTTTCGCTACAAACACCTTTTGATCAGTAGGATGATAAAAATAATACCCTACAGTTTCTTTAGGGTAAATCTACACTTGTCGGATCTAGTCTTTAGCTTATCTTGCTCAAACCTTTTGACATAAACTGGACAACCCCAAGTCTTAACATACTTAAGATTTGGTTTCCTCCCTATCCATAACTCATATGGAGTCTTTGGGACGGATTTGGTAGGTACCTTGTTAAGTAGATATGCAGCCGTTTCTAGCGCATAACCCCAGAAAGATACTGGAAGGTCGGTAAAACTCATCATGGAATGAACCATGTCCAACAATGTTCGATTTCTCCTTTCAGATACACCATTCAACTGTGGCGTCCCTGGTGGAGTCCATTGTGAGATTATACCATTTTCTTTGAGACAATTGAGAAACTCATTGGTTAAGTATTCCCCTCCTCGATCCGATCGAAGAATCTTAATACTCTTACCAATTTGCTTCTGAACTTCACTTCTGAATTCTTTGAACTTTTCAAACAATTCAGATTTGTATTTCATTAAATACACATATCCAAATCTAGAATGATCATCAGTGAAAGTAATAAAATAAGAATACCCTCCTCGTCCATTCGTTGTCAAAGGTCCACATACGTCTGTGTGTACCAACGCTAACAACTCTGCAACTCTTTCTCCTTTTCCACTAAAAGGAGATTTAGTCATCTTACCCATGAAATAAGATTCACAAGTTGGATATGATTCGTAATCAGATAGCTCTAAAAGCCCATCTTTATGCAACTTGGTTAATCTTGTTTCATTGATATGACCGAGTCTACAGTGCCACATAAAGGTATAATTAACATCAACTCTTTTTCTTTTCTTAGTTTGTTCAATTTGAAGTATATTTTCATGCAAGTCAAGTATGTAAAATCCATTAAGTAGATTCTCAACACCATATAAAACATTTTTATTATAAATAGAACAACTGTTGTTCTTTATTATAATATCAAAACCATCCATATCCAATACAGAAATTGAAATAATATTTCTAATGAGTGTCGGAACATAATAACAATTATTTAAACTAATGAACTTGCCCGAAGGCAGTGCTAAACAATAAGTCCCTACAGTTAATGGAGCAACCTTTGCTCCATTTCCCACTCGTAGGACGACTTCATCCTTGTTCAGCTTTCTACTTCTGCTTAGTCCCTGCATATTATTATATATGTGAGAACTACAGCCGGTATCCAATACCCAAGTAGAATTTTGACTTTCAAAAAAATTAATTTCAATCATGAACAAACCTAGATCAGAAGTTGAAGCTTCTCCAAGCTTCTTCTGGTCCGCAAGATACTCCTTGCAGTTCCTCTTCCAGTGTCCCGGCTTATTGCAATGGTAGCAAATTCCTTTGCTATCTGGATCAGGTTTCTTTTTATCCTTCCTCTTCGCCTTGCCCTTAGCCTTCTTGGTTTTCTTCTTTTCAGAAGATACCTTGGGCCTCATCCTTTTCTTGAAAGAATCATCCACTAGTAAGACTTGGTTCTTGTTGGATGAGAAGTGACCTTCAGCAGTTTTAAGCATGTTAAGTAACTCAGGCAAGCTGACGTCCAACTTATTCATGTGAAAATTCACAACAAATTGTGAGAAGGTGTCCGGGAGTGACTGCAAGATCAAATCTTGACTTAACTCCCCATCCATCACGAACCCTAACTGTCCAAGTTGTTCAATCAGATTGATCATCTTAAGGACATGAGTCTCAACAGCAGTGCCCTCGGTCATACGAGATCGGAAGAGCTCCTTAGATATCTGATATCTAGGAGTCCTACTTTGCTCATCATACAACTTTTAGAGGTGCAGCAATATAGTAGGATCATCCATAGTTTCATGCTGACGCTGAAGCTCGTTACTCATAGATGCGAGCATGATGCATTGAGCCAGGATTGCATCATCTTGCCACTTTCTGAAAGTAGCAATCTCTTCCTCAGAGGCTGTTTCTACAACACTTGCAGGGACTGGCGAATTTAGGATATAAGAAATCTTTTTAGTAGTGAGAACAATTCTCAGATTCCTTAACCAGTCCGTGTAATTCGGTCCGGTCAGTTTGTTAGCATCAAGTATGCTACGCAGTGATAGTGAGTTTGACATTTTTAAATTCTGCATGTGAAAATTGACAACATTTTAGCATACATTCATTTAATTAATTACCAAAATAAATTAGGTCTTTATTTTAAATTGGTATGTCTCACTTTTTCATCAAACTATATTACCCTCAATATATAGTTCGGCAAATCTAATTAAAGATTTGCTAGTGAGAATAAGGATCCTATTTCAAATGTATATAGCCTTGTGTGACACAACAAACTATATATAAATAAATAGGTAGACAACTATTGTCAATTACATCACTATGTAACTCCTTGTATTTTGCCTCTTAGATTATTTTGATCAAGTGTGACACAGCCGAATCAAAATTATCCAAGTTAAGTCCAACCTAGCACTTCCATATATTCGAAAGAAAAACACTGTCCTTGTGTGACACAACAAAACAACATCATTCAGTCTATTTATAAGAATCAAATGTGATAAAGCAACATCTTAAATATTTAATACTTGCCTCGTGTGACACAACAAACTCATATTAAATATTTAATACTCTATCGCTTTACCATGCTAGAAGGCGACGTTAATTAAAATAAAGGAGTTTATTTTGATTTGAAATTTGATTAAAAATAAAGGAGTTTATTTTTATTCAAAATTGGATAAAATAAAATAAATAAGTTTATTATGATTTAAATTTTGATTAAAATAAAGGAGTTTATTTTTGTTTCAAAATTGAATTTCTAGTAAACTTTTAATTGCCCATTAAATGATATCAATGCATATATGGAATGGTTTTATTATTCATGAGATGAATGTTATTTATTGATGCATATAGTAATATGTATGATAATAAATAGGGATTGATTATGGACTATTGACCAATGTGTGATTGGAATTATTTTAGAGGATGCTTGAATGAATGGGTTTTTATAAATGGGGTCTGCGTACCTCGTCTTCTCTAATTTTTCTTAATGTAAATTCTATCTCCCTCCTATGTACTTCCCCTTGACTGCTGATCAAGGTTTCTATTTATTTTAAATAGTTTATGCAATAGGATTAGTTAGAATTATTTTGAAGAATTGGAGACCAAGGAGCAAGGAGCGCTTGAAGACCCGTTTGTAATAGAGCCCGGGATTTAAATATAATAGTTATATTTAAATTTAATTCTTGCACCCTAGGTTTGATCTTTTGGTTCACTTGGTGGCTCTAGTGAACCAAACTAGAATAAAAGTCCATAACCAATCCGGGTAGAATATAGTATTCTATATGTGCATGATTACTATATATATATATATATATATATATATATATATATATATTATCCAACATGCTTCACATGTTAAATAATATGACGCGTATTTTATATATATATGTGCATGTACGCTAAACAAGATGAGACAAATAATAACAAACTCCTCAAAGAAATCATATTAAGTCCTAAGCGTTCAAAGATATTTGGAATATCGAACGTCGCCTTCTAGCATGGTAAAGCAATAGAGTATTAAATATTTAATATGAGTTTGTTGTGTCACCACAATGCAAGTATTAAATTTTTAAGATGTTGCATTATCACATTTGATGCTTATTAAAGAATTGAACAGTACTGTTTTGTTGTGTCACCACAAGGACGGTATTTTTCTCTTCCCATATATGGAAGTGCTAGGTTGGACTTAACTTGGATAATTTTGATTTGGATGTGTCACCACTTGATCAAAATAATCTACGAGGCAAAATACAAGGAGTTACATAGTGATGTAATTGACAATAGTTGTCTACCTATTTATTTATATATCGTTTGTTGTATCACCACAAGGCTATATACATTTGAAATGGGATCCTTATTTTCACAAGCAAATCTTTAATTAGAATTGCCGAACTAAATATTGAAGATAATATAGTTTGATGAAAATAGTGAGGTACCAATTTAAAATAAAGACCTAATTTATTTTGGTAATTAATTAAAAAATGAATGTATGCTAAAATGTTATTAAATTACAAATTCATTTACAGAATTTTATAATGTCTAATTTACTATCACTGTGGAGCATATTAGATGCTAATTAACCGGACCAAATTAAAAGGACTGGTTAAAGAATTTGAGAATAGTTCTCAAGGCTGAAAAGCTATCTTATGTCCTTAATATGCCTATCCCTGCAATGGTTGCAGACAATGCCTCTGAGGAAGAAACTGCTACTTTTAGAAAGTAGTAAGATGATGCAGAGTTAGCTCAATGCATCATGCTCGCATCCATGAGTAACGAGCTTCAGTGTCAGCATGAAACTATGGATGCTCCTACTATACTCCTGCACCTTCAAGGAGTTGAAGGGTGAGGAAAGTAGGACTATTAGATATCAGATATCTAAGGAGCTTTTCTGATCTAGAATGACCGATGGCACTACAGTACAGGCATATGTCCTAAAATGATCAATCTGATTGAACAATTAGGACAACTAGGTTTTAATGGATGGAGAGTTGATCCAAGATTTGATCTTACAATCACTTCCGGACTCTTTCTTATAAATTGTTGTGAATTTCCACATAAACAAGTTATATGTCAGCCTGCCTGAGTTGCTTAAACATGTTGAAAACTGTAAAGAGTCACTTTCCAACCAAGAAAGACCAAGTCTTACTGGTAGATGATTCTTCCAGGAAGCGGAAGAGGGCCAAAGGATCTTCTTAAAAGAAGAACAATTCAACGAAGGTAAATGGAAAGGCAAAAACAAAGGACAATAAGAACAAGACTGATGCAGATAGCAAAGGAGTTTGCTTCCACTACAATAAGCCTGGATACTAGAAAGAAAACTGTAAGGAGAATCTTACAGAGGCTAACCAGAAGAAACTTAGTGAAGCTTCGGTTACAGATACAGGTTTGTTCATGATTAAAAATAAATCTTTCTATAAGTCAAGGTTCTACTTGGGTATTGGATACCGGCTGTAGTTCTCACGTATGCAATCCAATGCAGAGACTAAGTAGAAGTAGAAAGCTAAACAAAGAGTAAGTAATCTTATGTGTGGGAATGGAGCAAATGTTGCTGCATTAACCATAGGAACTTATAGTTTAGCATTGCCTACGGGCAAGTCTATTAAGTTAATAAGTTGTTATTATGTTTCAGTTCTCATTAGAAACATTAGAACTTTCATTGTTGGACAAGGAAGGTTCTGGTATTATATTTAAGAACAATTGTTGTTCTATTTATAATGATAATGTTTTGTTTGAAGCTGGAAGATTACTTGATAGACTTTGTATACTTGACTTACATGAAAAATATTTTGCAAATTGAATAAACTAATAAAAGAAAAGGAGATGGTCATTCAAAGAGTTGAATGTGTGTATTTGATAAAATACAAGTCTGAATCATTTGAAATGTTCAAAGAATTCAGAAGTGAAACATATTAACAAAGTATTAAGATTCTTTGATCAGATCGAGGAAAAAATACTTGTGCAATGAGTTTCTAGATCATCTCAAAATGGTATTTTCTCATAATGGACACCTCTTGATACGCAATAATTGATTGGAGTATCTAAAAGGAGAAATTGTACCTTGTTGGACATGGTGCGGTCCATGATGATTTTTACCGACATTCTAGTATCCATCTGGGGTTATGCCCTAGAAACGGCTGCATATCTACAAAATAAGGTAACCTCAAAAATTCGAGCCCAAGACTCCATAGAGGTTATGGATAGGGAGGATTCCTACTCTTAAGTATGTTAAGATAAGGGGTTGTCCAGCTTATGTGAAAAGGTTTCAAAGATAAGTTTGGGACAAAATCTGACAAGTGCAGATTTGTGGGATATCCTAAAGAAAGTTTAGGGTATTATTACTATAATCCTACACGCTGCCTTCTTAGATAAATGTGTTTATCATTGAAGGAGCTAGTGGGAGGGTAATAGATCTTGAAGGAGTTCAAGAACCACAAAGCACTTTAAGTCCAACCGAGGAACCTGTAGATAGACCTATTCTACCACAACCGAATCGTAAATCTGGAAGAGTACTGAAGATATCTGGGGGTATACATTCATCATAGAGGATGATAATAAGGTACGCATCATAGAGGATGATGATCCAGTTTTATACGATGAGGCTATGAGTAGTAGACACTCAAAGAAATGGCAGATGGCCAGGAAATCCAAAATGGACTCCATATAAGAGAACCAAGTATAGACTCTGGTTACTCCACAAAAGGGCATAGTGCCTAGAGGGTGAATATGGGTTTTTAAGAGAAAGACAGGGGCAAATGGCAAGGTGGAGACCTATAAGACCAGACCTATAAGACCAGACCTGTTTAAAAGATTTTTCAAGTCAAGGAGTTGACCGTGATAAAACCTTATTACCAGGTAATGCTCAAGTCCATTTGGATTTTACTTGCGATTACAGCTTATTACGAAATCTGGGAAATGGATGTGGAGACGTCCTTCCTCCATGAAGACTTGAGGAGAATGTATGTATGATACAGCCAGAGGAATTTGTTTCCAAGGTTGAAGCAAATCATGTATATAAGCTGCAACGATCCATTTATGGATTGAAGCAAGCTTCTCAAAGATGGAACATTCATTTTGATGAGACAATCAAAAGAGTTTGATTTTATCAAAAATGAGAATGAACCTTATGTGTAGAAAAGGGTCAGTGGGAGTGTTGTGACATTCTTGGTATTATATGTTGATATACTACTGATAAGGAATAACACACCAATGCTACAATCAGTAAAGATAAAATTGTCTAAGCATTCCTCTATGAATGACTTGGGAGGAGCATCCTATAAATTGGGGATATAAATCTATATAGATAGATTTAAAAGGATGTTCGGCTTGACCCAATGAACATATATTCATTTGATGCTAAAGGCGTTTAGCATGGCAAACTCCAAGAGATGTCTCATGATGATGAGCTATGGAGTGTATCTCTCTAAAATTGTCCCCAATTGAAAGAGAGATCGCATGAGTTACTATCATGTATACAATGAATATACAAGGCTTGATGTTGATCAGTCATATTCTGGAGATGATCACTGTAAATAGTGATAAACATCTTTAGGTACTTAATCGGTACTGAAGATGTGATCATGATTCATGGTAGGTCTGATTTAAAACTAGAGGGCTAAACAGACTCAAGTTTTTCAGACTGACCAAGACGATAACAAATCCACTTTAAGGTAAATCGTTACCTTGAAAGGTGGTGCAGTGAATTAGAAAAGTTCCAAACAGCAAAGAGTTGCTGGTTTAGTGACAAAGACAAAGTATATAGCTGTAAATGAAGCTGCAAGTTGATTGTTTAGATGAAAAGTTCATTACAGAACTAGGAATAGTTCCTAAGTCTCATCTTGGATTCAAGCAAGTGTTGCGGCACTTTCATTTGATTAGTGGTATCATTGAAAGAGGAAAAGTCACTATATAGATAGTGGACTCTCGAGAACAACATTGCATATATATTTACTAAAGCTTTATCCAACAGCAGGATGATCGTCACTTAGAGAAGAAGGGTATTAGATACCATGGCGATTGATTTTGGTGCAAGTGGGAGATTGAAAGTAGTATGCACACAAGCCAATCATGTTTGATATGATGTAGCATATAATTTGTAATCTTATTCGTTTATTAAAGGCATTTTACTTTATCTACATGGTGCTGTTATATTAAATGTGATAAACCCATAGTTTTGAGCAATGCTTTTAGAATCATGATGGTGATCATGCTAATGAGATCTAAATTCTAGATAGCTCACAAACTAAAATCGTTCATAATCGATAGATTACTAAAAAAGGGGATTAGTGAATCCGGATAGATTAGTACATACGTTGCTTGCTCTTATAAAGAGGATGGTTGATCTAATAATCATTTGTGTGGAGACACTAAAGCAAGTATGTAGCTGCTTATTAGAGAATAAGTTCACTGAACGTGGCTCGCTAAGGAATACCTAATGGAGTTTTACTCGTCTGTCAATAGGAATTCCTCTAGTGATAGTAGTACAAGTGATCCTTGGACTTGAGATCATCATAGTATCTTGTGTATAATGAGTTAAACTTTGACATGTCCCTTAAGACCTTTAGGATATATCAAAGGGTATGATTGGGTATAATAAGTTGTATGTGGAGATATGTGAATGATCAACAAATAATCTACCACATCTAGTAAAAGATGTGAATGTCCTATGTGATTCGATAAATGACAACTCAGTAGTCCTTGGCCAAAGAAGAATGAAATTAGAAAGGAGTTTCTAATTTGCATTATTTAGAGTTGTGCATTTGGGAATCGAAATACATATAATTAAATAAATAAGACTTGACAGTAATTCCATGTCTTATATTTAATTAGGACATTGTATGGTAGAAGGATTGAATTATACGATAACTATTCACTGAAAGGTTCTTTTGTGATTAATGTTGAAATCTATATTATCTAGAAAGTCGTTGATCGCTAAGGGGGCTTACCCTTATTGTAGAATAAATATTATTTATTTAAATGAATTAAATAGTTTAATTTATTTATTTAAATAAAATTAGAATTGTTCTAATTGATTTATTTCCAACCGGTTTAATATGGAGAACCTAAAGGGTCACACCGCAAAAGAAAAAAATGGCATAATCGTAATAATAAGTTAATTGTATTTTATATAATCTATGGAGATAGAATAAATTAAATAGCTTGATATTTATTATTTAATATTTTGGAAATATTAAATATAAATTAATAAGAGGAGTATTATTATTATTATTACTATTATTATTATTTAATTCCTAAAAGGGTTTGGGAATTAATTAATAAAAGTACTCTCATAAATTTCTAATTGGATTAGGAGTTTAAATTAATTAAAGGAGTTTAATTAGAATGAAAACCCTAATCCTAAATAGTTTAGGAGGGTTCCCTATATCTATAAATAAGAGGAGTCTTATCATGATTTGGGGTTAGACGGTTACACACTCTTCCATAAGAATTAGAGAGAGAGAGAGTACTTGCAATTTCTATAGAGATAGAACTAGGGTTTTGCCAACACCCATCTTCTTGAACAACTATTATTCCTTGGTGGATCACCTCTAGAGACCAAACACTTTGGTGGCTAACGTTGATCAAAGGAAGGAATTTAATCGGTGGAATTTAAGGAGAATGCAAAGGAATTGGAGGTGAACTTGTACCTCAGGAAGCTTTGATTCACGAGGGTATAATTCTATATCTTTATCTCTTTCATTTAATTGATAATTGATCACAAGGATGATCATGGTGATGGTTTGTATCAAAAATTTTAAAATTCGTTTTATTGCGCTTCCGCACTATTTATGTAATTTGATTGCATGTTCGCGCTATATACAAACCTAACAATCTAAGCATTAGGGAGTTAATGTGGGTAAATATGAATTTAAAAAATTCATAGAAAAACTCTTAATGGGTTAAGTTATATGAAGTAAAATTCATATTAAGTCAAGAAAAGAATAAAGATGATTATATAAAATTTTGAGGACAAAATTCTTATAAGGAGGAGAGAATGTAATATCCTAAATATTTATAGAACATATAAATACGATATTGAATGACTAAAGTTATTTGTAAAGTTAATTTCGAGGACAAAATTCTTATAAGTAGGAGTGAATGTAATATCCCAAATATTATTAAAGCTTGTAATTACGATCTTAAAAGATTGAATAAAGGTTAAGATTTTAAAACCTAGTTTTGGTGAATAGAATACCTAAGAAATGTTTATTCAAGTATAATACGGGTATAATACGGAGTAGATATTTTTCGGGGGAAAACGCAGAAAACGTCGTGCTTAAAAATTTTTCACCGACGAGCTTGGGGATGTATCAGTAATGATAATCTGCTTTGTCGTGCTTACGATGACAAGCTGCTTTATCGTGCTTACGGTTGCAAGCTATATTGCCAAGCTTAGTAGATATTTTCGGTTACAAGCTGCATTGTCAAGCTTGGAAGATATTTTCATTGATAAGCTTGGAAGATATTTTCTGTTGCAAGCTGTATTGTCGAACTTGGAAGTATTTTCCTTGAGGAGCTCGGAAGATATTTTCAGTTGCAAGCTGCATTGTCGAGCTTGGTAGATATTTTCCTTGAGGAGCTTGGAAGATATTTTCAGTTGCAAGCTGCATTGTCGAGCTTGGTAGATATTTTCCTTGAGGAGCTTGGAAGATATTTTCAGTTGCAAGCTGCATTGTTGAGCTTGGAAGATATTTTTCTTGACGAGCTTGGAAGATATTTTGCTCAATGACCATTTTGCCCTTGGTCTTAGTTGCCTATAAATAGAGAGCTTAAGCTCATTAGTTCTTCACCATTTTTGAAGAGCAAATTTCAAGTAAGCAAAGTTATAATCAAAGATTAGAAACAGAGAGTTCTTGTGAGTAAAAGTGATCTCAAGTTGCAAAGAAATAGTTAAAGCTTGCAACTTCAAGAGGTAACATCTCTAGTCGTTGTTATGTTCGATTTTCTTTCATCTTATAGTCAAAAGCTCAAAAATACAAGTTGTTACCATGTACGATTTCAATTCATAGTTTTAGCTAATTATGCATTTTACTAGTAGTTATAATGTCAAAATTCATTTTATAGCTAGTGTAGTATATATTATAATCACTAGTAGTTATAATGTCCAAATCATTACAACTATAGTGAAGAATCGCTCAAATCGTAAGTATTTGTCATGTTCAAATTTTTCAAAGTGTTCTTCGTGTTCTTGAGTAAAAATCATGAAATCTTACATAGGTAGGTTTATGATTTTGTTATTTCATGTTATAGAGTTGTGAAACATGATAACATAGCATTTTAATGCTTATGGTACCATGTTTCACTAAGCTATACTTAAAAACTTTGAGTCAAGTATGCAATCTGACATTTCTGCCCATTTTTCAAAATTTTAAAGTGAGAATCTGTTTCTGAAATATAAAACAAAGTTATAGATCACGAAATTCTAATGCATTTAGACTCAAGAATCACCCAAAAATGTTTCGAAACGAAGAAGTTATGGCAGTTTTCGTAAAGGACGTCAAAGATGAAAATTTCTTGGAGGCTCTTAGATTTAAGGGTTTAAAAGTGTGATTTTGAGCTAGGGTGTTAGGAAGCTTATAACATCTATGAAAATAGTTAAGTCAAGTTCTTATATGACATATAAAGTTATATAATACTATGAATCTAACCGCTTATGTACTATATGATTATGTAGGGCTATTTTAACTAGTTTACGCTTAGTGTTTATTATACTAAACACCAAGGCAAGTCTTCTATTCCTTTGAACTATGTGCAAGTCTTTTATTCCTTTGAACTATGTGCAAGTCTTCTATTTCTTTGAACTATATGCAAGTTTTCTATTCCTTTGAACTATGTGCAAGTTTTCTATCCTAAACCTGTAACGCCCCCCGGAACTCGGGTCTTACCTTGAACCAGATTCCCGCGCGTCACGGTACTACCCATACAACATGGGCTTACTACATGTATGTAATTACAATAATATAACAACATATCCTCATCTAATCCCAGGCACGAAGACCTTAAATAAAACACTTATGACCAAGGTTGAATAAATACCATGATCTTTTACAATATCTCATGTGTGAACGCAAGGTTCAGATTCTGACTTTATCCAATCCCTGAATATTCGCAAGGTTATTCAATAACCAATACATTCGTTATAAAAATGTCCTTTATACAACATCGACATCCTTGTAGTTTACTATAACAAGTAACTAACATAATCACATCATAAATACTATACTGGATGACCTTCATTTCTAACTCAGGGTTTACATAGTCAAATTCACGTACATCATATACCGTCATCATAACTAAATAATTACAGTAAAGGGAAATTTAGCAACCTTCCTGTTTCCATGCGCCTCTAATCCTTATCATCACGATATCAAGATAATTGCATTGCATCGTAAATCTGCAAAAGTTTTATTTTTGCAAGAATGAGCACGACGGCTCAGCAAGAACTGACAGTTTTCACATTTCATGCTTCACGTAACACATAAATTTGCATTTTATCCATGCATCATGATTCTCATACTATGCATCTTACTCATGCATTATAAATCTTATGCAATTCATCCATATATATGCATCATGTATCTCATAGCATACTTCATGCATCTCACATTGTATATTTGCAATAATTCAAGTTCCACATAGAACAATATAGTCACATAATTGCACGTTATGCACACTTTAATCATGCTCTCATATAATCCACATAATAGTGAAAGATTTAGTAATCAAGTCATGTACATCAATACATTTAAACAAGTTAACAAGTTACTGTAAGAACTTGCCTTTAAGCGTTCCTTGCCAAATTATGATGGCTCGTCCTTCAAATATCCTACACAATTTATTTAACAATAAAATACCAATTAGCCACTAAAAAGGCTTCATATAATGGTTTACAATATAATAACTCTTATCTCATATTGTTCGCGCATTATAAATTAATAACGCTATTAACTCTAAAACGTTACTCGGCATCGCGTCGTTTAAAAACGTTACGACCCTTATCACCATCAATACTTATTGGTTACATTAACCCCATCCCGTATCTTATAATGTTCGTTTCATTTGAATCGAGACATTATTCAAGTTCATTAACACTTTACACGGCGTTTCGACGTTTACACGTCACACACCTAATTCGCCTCCTTTGTATGTGCTTAGCATGCTCATGCATTGGTTTATAACACAATATCATGTTTCATTATTATTAGAAACAAAATATTAAACAAGATTATACACACTAGTTACGACGTTACGACGCTTGCACGTCTATATGCTAAACTTGATTATTCGAACGCCTAGGCGACCTGCATTTGCGTACGCCTAACATGCCCATTCAATTTATCTAATACTCATTGGTTAATGTTAAGTATCATTATAAATCATAACATTCATGTTATCAAACTTAGAACATCATTTAACAATGTCGGGAGCATTACGCGTGCTTACGCGCATGCTCAACACTCTCCGATTGCCCCCAAAAACACATCAGTCATACAAATGGTCAATTTGGGAATTGATCCCGACCTCAAATGGAAAAACTTAAAGAACGAAAGTTGTAGGTCTACTCGTTTTCTTTCCGAATCATCTTGAATCGCCTCAATCCGAGTTCGTATGAGAAAGTTATGCCCATTTTACTAAAGGACGTCGGAGCAGTTTTGCACAGTTTCCTTACCAGCGCCGTTGGCGCTCACAATGGCCTATGGCCAGCGCCTACAGCGCTCCTATGCAGTAGCTGGCCCCGTTGCCAGCGCCTACAGCGCCCAGCCAAGCGCCGTTGGCGCTAGGCCTGAGTCCCCAATGCGTTTTGCTTCCCGGAATGCTCTGTTTTGGTGTTCTAGACCTATCTTGCTTCCAATCACCATAACTCCCTCAATACACGTTCAAATTGGTCCGTTCCGGACTCTATGGACTCCTAAGACATAGGGATACAACATATCAAAAATTCAGAGCTATCCATTAACATTAACATGGCCAAATCTTAGGTCAAAGTATCAACTCATGCTATATTTTCGTGTTCTTCGTGTTCTTCGTGTTCTTCACAAAAATTATCACCAAAACTTTGTTTTAATCCCTTTTTACTCCATTCCAACTGGGTTAAACTCATAACCCATGGAAGTACAATATTATAACACAAACGAATTAAACAAACACGAAATCATAGCTACAAAGTCCTCTAAATCGTCCAAAAGTCCAAGTTCTTCATGTTCTTCATGTTGTTCATCCTCCTTAAGCATAGGTACGAATTTATTGCGTTTTTGTTCCACTTTGATGTTATTAATGGCTTATATAACCTCTTAACAACATTCACAAACATCAAACACAAACAAAACCAACAAAAATCGCAAGAAAACCAACCCATGAGCATAAAAGCTCTAAAACCATGAAAATCTTGAAAACCTTAACCAAATCAAATGAAAATGGTTTCAAATTAATGATTTACCTCTGTAAATCCCTCATAGATGCTACTAAGCCTTGCTTGGAGCTTGGCTTGAGGATTTTCTTCCTTCTTGGCTCACCCGAGTACTCTTCTTCTTCTCCTTCCTTTCTTCTATTTTCTTCCTCCACCCGCATACCCTCTCTTCCTTCTTCTTCTTCTTCATCTCCTGCAACTTTCTCTCTCTCTCTCTCTCTAAAATCTGCAGCACCAACTATGGAGAAAGAAAATGAAATGGAATGGTATGGGAGGGAGGGAGGGAGGGAGGAAATGAGGGAGTTGGGGGCTCTAGGCAATTGCCAGCTCCTCTCTCCTCTCTCTCTATTTTGATTGGTCCAAAATGAGGGATTGGTTCCCTCTTGGAGTGACAAGCCAAAATAAATACCCAAATACACCAAAAATATACCCGAAAACTCCCACTTTTGTACCAAAACTGGTAAATAACCCTACCCAAAAATTAAAATGGGCATTACCATAAATATTGGGATACGTAAAAATAATTATTAAGGGATTTGTCCAATTATTCGGAACACCCATATAATACATTTCGGATATGGATAAAATCACGTATCAGCTCAAGTAAAATTTCTAACACTTGGAAAAATTATTCGTACGCATACACGTATTTATGAAATTATTCAACATCGAAAAAGACACAAAAATTTTATGGCGTGAATAGTGCCTCGAGAAACGTGCCCCGTGAATAGTAATTTTGCGATCTTTCGCAAAATCAATTATTCACTCCTACGATTCAATAACGCATAAAACTTCACACATTGACATCATCCAGGTTATAAAATAGCCTTTAAACACGTCACATAAAAATAATATTTAATCCGTTAATACTATTAATAAACCCAAATTACAAGGGTATTCACGATTCGCGATCGCTACTCTTTCCGATTAACTCCCCATAATCATATACATCAACGTACATATATCTTACCCATATTTTGGGTTAGCGTCTTTACAATAAATAACTCGTCCAATAATATTATCCTTTAACTATTTATTTAATTAAATAAATAGTACTCTAGCGATATTTCTCGAATCCGCCAAATTAGCTAATACGAAAACTTTGATACCTACTAATCATCGTCTACACATAATATAGGTTATAATATAACCTTTAAACACTTACCACATAATATTATCAATAAAAGTCTATTTTATTCAATAATATTCATAAGCTCGAATTATCAAGCTACCCATGACTCGCGATCGTTGCAATAATTAACTATTAACTCATTCATTTCGAATCTATATATATATTTCACATTTATATATATACATATTAAGCTCATCTATTTAATCACATAAATATATATAACACATATATATTCAAACGCGACTCATAATAAGAATTATTCTATATTAAATTCTTATTATAATTATTCTCAAAAATCCGGGTTGTCACATCCTTCCCTCCTTATAAGGATTCCGTCCTCGGAATCACAAATATCAAACCTCTTACTCGGTTTTCATCTAATTTCTTCCGAAATTTTATCGTTGAATAAATTTTAACGTATTACTATAACATAGGTTTCATATTACCTATTTAATCTCTGAGTATTATCCTATGTTTAACCCATCAATTTCCTTTTCTAAGGATCATTGTATGTCACAATCATCATAATAATTTAATATCATGATTTGCTAACTCATAAACATTCGGGATATTACAAAACCTATGTGCAACTATTTCTAAAGTTGTTCATATGTGATAGTTGATATGTGAAAGTATATGTATGAAAGCCTTATGTGATGTTAAGTAGGATATGATGATTAAATGTTAAGTTTTTAATGATATGGTATACCATATATGATTATGTTCTATCATTAAGCATGAGTTAACATGATCGTTAACTGAAAGTTATGTCAAGTCAAGCATGTTAAAGTTTATATGAAAGCATAAACTGTTTATGTGTTATTAGATAGACTTGTTGTGCCGCAGTGCTCATCCTTGCGAATAAAACTTTATTTGTAGTTAAGAAGAATGATAAGAAGATCATGAACGTAAAGGAGAATCGTAGATTAGGTTTTTATGTTAAGTACTTGTTATTTGTATTAAGTCATAATGACTGTTATAATACGAACAAGCAAACCATGTAATCGAATGTTCTATCAATGATATTATTTATTATCATGAAATGGTGTTATGTCTTTACTTTGATATAACTTAGAATCGTTAAAGATCTATTAAACCGAATGATGGTATTGGTAATAAGGACTGAACATGTTATGCCGATACTCTGAACTTCAGATAAATAGTAAAAGATTAATACAATGTTATTAAAGAACTATAAATCTGAATGAGGATATTGAATAACATTGTGAGTGCTGTAAGAACAAAGATCTAGCACCGATGAAGAAACCAAATTCATCGCAAGGTTCCTCTGTTCCAAGTACAAGTGTGTTATTAATATTGTGAATTTTAGATAGATAGAAATGTCAATATGAAGAGATATCTTTATAAAGTTATGTATCTAAGTGAGGGTATTTAATGATATTGGGAGTTTTGTAAGAACTGAGGTTACACTAATGAGCGTCGGTAAGATACCAAAATTATCGGAATGCGCCTGTCTGTTGCCAAGAATAATCTTTGTTATTAATACTTTGAATCTTGGATATGTAAAGTTATAGAATGTCTAAATCATAAGGTTAAAATTAACCAGTATATATGGTATTATCCATGTATACAGATATGATCTACAAGTTGATGCTTGTAGAAAGATTGAGATCGAAACCAAGTTGCGATCCAGGGATAAAGTAAAAGAATTTTTTTTAGTAAGTGTCTGTAATAGACAAGTTCAACCAATAATATTATGGGATCATTAGTTAAGTTACGAAAGATGTTGAGTTAACGTCGACCCTTGTTCGGGCGGTCAGTGCTAGAATTCGGGGGCGTTACAAGGCTAGTCAATTTATTTTATATTGATTAAGGAATGAAAAAGAAGCCAAAATCAATATAAGCTTATGTTATGAATTAACATAGCTTGAATGTTGGCCTTGAACGACAAATGAAGAGATTAATGATCATTAAATGATTAATTAGTATGACTAATATAGAATGCTTGTATGAGTATGGATATATATATATATATATATATATATATATATATATATATATATATACCAATTGAAAGTAGAATGCACATAAGCCAATTATATTTGATATGATGTAGCATATACTTTGTAATCTTATTCGTTTATTAAGGGCATTTTCATTATCTACATGATGCTGTGTTATTTAAAATGTGATAAACCCATAGTTTTGAGCAATGCTTTTAGAATCATGATGGTGATCATGCTAATGAGATCTAAATAAAAGATAGCTCATAAACTAAAATCGTTCCTAATCATTGGATTACTAAAAAGGGGATTAGTGAATCCGGATAGATTAGTAAATACGTTGCTTGCTCTTAGGAAAAGGATGATTGATCTCATAATCATTTGTGTGGAGACAGTAAAACAAGTATGTAGGTGCTTATTAGAGAATAAGTACACTGAACGTGGCTCGATAAGGAATACCTAATGGTGTTTTACTCGCATGTCAATAGGAATTCCTCTAGTGATAGTAGTACAAGTGATCCTTGGACTTGAGATCATCATAGTATCTTATGTATGATGAGTTATACTTTGACATGTCCCTTAAGACCTTTAGAGTATATCAAAGGGTATGATTGGGTGTAATAAGTTGTACATGGAGATAGGTGAATGATCAACAAAGAATCTACCACGTATAGTAAAAGATGTGAATATTCTATGTGATTCGATAAATGACAACTCAGTAGTCCTTGGCCAAGGCAGAATGAAATTAGAAAGGAATTTCTAATTTGCATTGTTTAGAGTTGTGCATTTGGGAATCGAAATACTTATAATTAAATAAAAGACTTGACAGTAAATCCATGTCTTATATTTAATTGGGACAGTATGGTAGAAGGATTGAATTGTACGGTAACTATGCACTCAAAGGTTTTTTTGTGATTAATGTTGAAATCTATATTATCTAGAAAGTCGTTGATCGCTAAGGGGCTTACCCTTATTGTAGAATAAATATTATTTATTTAAATGAATTAAATAGTTTAATTTATTTATTTAAATATAATTAGAATTGTTCTAATTGATAAATATAAATTAATAAGAGGAATGTTATTATTATTACTATTACTATTATTTAATTTCCTAATAGGGATTGGGAATTAATTAATAGAAGTACTCTCTCATGAATTCCTAATTGGATTAGGAGCATAATTAATTAAAGAAGTTTAATTATAATAGAAACCCTAATTCTAAATAGTTTAGGGAAGGGTTTTCCTACATCTATAAATAAGAGAAGTCTTATCATAGATTAGTGTTACAGACTCTTGCATTAGATTATGGAGAGTACTTGCAATTTCTATAGAGATAAAAACTAGAGTTTTGTCAACACCTATCTTCTTGAACAACTATTCTTCCTTGGTGGATCACCTGTAGAGGCCAAACACTTGGGTGGCTAACGTTGATCAAACGAAGGAATTTAGTCGGTGGAATTCAAGGAGAACGCGAAGGAATTGGAGGTGAACTTGTACCCGAGGAAGATTTGATTCACGAGGGTATAATTCTCTATCTCCATCTCTTTCGTTAATTGATAGTTGAACACAAGGAAAGATCGTGGAGATGGTTTGTATAAAATTTTTTAAAAAACCGTTTTATCACGCTTCCGCTCTATTTATGTAATTTATTTGCATGCTTGCGTTATATACAAACCTAACAGTGGTATCAAAGCCAATCTTTGTGTTAATTATTGATTTTGGTGATTCTATGTATGAATTGATATGCGATACGATCGGATATTTTAGGCTGAAATTTTTTTTTGATTCTGCTTCACGGCGCGGCCGCGCCCGACCCCAGAAATCGTTTCTAGGGGTGCAGCGTGGCCGCGCCGCGCTGCTCCTAGTTCATTTTGGAGCACGGCCGCGCCGATATGTAGAGTTTTAAATTTTTTTATTTTTCTCAATTAACATAAATGGTTTATTTAATTGATAAAAATTTAAAAAAAAGATGTTTATTTTATCTGAAAAATGATTTCAGATTGCTAAAATTAAAGGAGTTTAATTTGGATTTGGTTTTTTGATTAAAATAAAAGAGTTTATTTTGTTTCAAAAACTTAATATTAGCAAAATTTTTGCCCATTAATTGATATCAATGCATATATGGAATGGTTTTATTATTCATAAGATGAATGTTATTTATTGATGCATATGGAGATATGTATGATAATAAATAGGGATTGATTATGGACTATTGACCAATGTGTGATTGGAATTAGTTTAGAGGATGCTTGAATGAATGAGTTTTTATAAATGGGGTCTGCGTACCTTATCTTCTCTTGTTTTTCTTAATGTAAATTCTATCTTCCTCCTATGTACTTCTCCTTGTCTGTTGATCAATGTTTCTATTTATTTTAAATAGTTTATGTAATAGGATTAGTTAGAATTATTTTGAAGAATTGGAGACCAAGGAGCAAGGAGCGCTTGAAGAGTCGTTTGTAATGGAGCCCGGGTTTTAAATATAATACTTATATTTAAATTTAATTCTTGCACCCTAGGTTTGACCTGTTGGTTCACTTGGTGGCTCTGGTGAACCAAACTAGAATAAAAGTCCATAATCAATCCTGGTAGAATAACAGTTACCACGCAAGTATTGGCATGCCGTCTTACGAAGCGTTGTACGGTAGAAAGTGCAGAACTCGATTATGCTGGGATGAAGTTGGCGAACGTCAATTGCTAGGACCAGACCTGGTACAACAGACTGCAGAAATCGTAAAAATAATCAGGGTAAGATTGATAGCAGCTCAGGATAGGCAGAAGAAATATGCCGAACAACATCGTAAGAATCGAGAGTTTAAGTCTGGTAGCTACGTTTTCTTGAAGGTATCTCCTTGGAAAGGTGAAAGTAGTATGCACGCAAGCCAATCATATTTGATATGATATTGCATATACTTTGTAATCTTATTCGATTATTAAAGGCATTTTACTTTATCAACATAGTGATGTTATATTAAATGTGATAAACCCATAGTTTTGAGCAATGCTTTTAGAATCATGATGGTGATCATGCTAATGAGATCTAAATTCTAGATAGCTCACAAACTAAAATCGTTCCTAATCGATGGATTACTAAAAAGGGGATTAGTGAATCCGGATAGATTAGTACATACGTTGCTTGCTTTTATGAAGATGATGATTGATCTCATAATCATTTGTGTGGAGACACTAAAGCAAGTATGTAGGTGCTTATTAGAGAATAAGTTCACTGAACGTGGCTCGCTAAGGAATACCTAATGAAGTTTTACTCGCCTGTCAATAGGAATTCCTCTAGTGATAGTAGTACAAGTGATCCTTGGACTTGAGATCATCATAGTATCTTGTGTATGATGAGTTATACTTTGACATGTCCCTTAAGACTCTGAGGGTATATCAAAGGGTATGATTGGTTATAATAAGTTATACATGGAGATAGGTGAATGATCAACAAAGAATCTACCACTTCTAGTAAAAGGAGAGAATGTCCTATGTGATTCGATAAATGACGACTCAGAAGTCTTTGGCCAAAGCAGAATGTAATTAGAAATGAGTTTCTAATTTGCATTATCAAAGTTGTGCATTTGAGAATCGAAATACATATAATTAAATAAAATAAGACTTGACAGTAAATTCATGTCTTATATTTAATTGGGACATTGTATGGTAGAAGGATTGAACTGTACGGTAACTATTCACTGAAAGGTTCTTTTGTAATTAATGTTGAAATCTATATTATCTGGAAAGTCGTTGATCGTTAAGGGGGCTTACCCTTATTGTAGAATAAATATTATTTATTTAAATGAATTAAATAATTTAATTTATTTATTTAAATAAAATTAGAATTGTTCTAATTGATTTATTCACAACCGGTTTAATATGGAGAACCTAAAGGGTCACACCGCAAAAGGAAAATATTTATTTAAGAAGTAAATGACATAATTGTAATAATAAATTAAGTGTATTTAATTTAATCTATGGAGATAGAATAAATTAAATAGCTTAATATTTATTATTTAATATTTTGGAAATATTAAATATAAATTAATAAGAGGAGTCTTATTATTATTATTACTATTACTATTATTTAATTCCTAATAGGGATTGTGAATTAATTAATAGAAGTACTCTCTCATGAATTCGTAATTGGATTAGGAGTTCAATTAATTAAAGGAGTTTAATTAAAATAAAAACCCTAATCCTAAATAGTTTAGGAGGGTTCCCTATATCTATAAATAAGAGGAGTCTTATCATGATTTAGGGTTAGACAATTTACACACTCTTCCATGAGAATTGGAGAGAGAGAGTACTTGTAATTTCTATAGAGATAGAAACTAGGGTTTTGCTAACACCCATCTTCTTGAATAACTATTATTCCTTAGTGGATCACCTCTAGAGGCCAAACACTTGGGTGGCTAACGTTGATCAAAGGAAGGAATCTCATTGGTGAAATTCAAGGAGAACGCGAAAGAATTGGAGGTGAACTTGTACTTGAGGAAGCACGGTTCTACGAGGGTATAATTTCTTAATCTCTATCTCTTTCGTTTAATTGATAATTGAGCACATGGATGATCATGGTGATGGTTTGTATGAAAAATTTTAAAATCCGTTTTATCGCGCTTCCGCACTATTTATGTAATTTGATTGCATATTCGCACTATGTACAAACCTAACAAAAGGTTCATTTTGGTAAGAAGGGAAAGTTGAGCCCAAGGTTCATTGGATCTTTTAAAGTGTTAAGAAGAGTTAGAGAGGTCGCGTATGAGGTAGCTTTACCTCTAGCGCTGGAACACATCCACAATATTTTTCATGTCTCGGTGTTACGACCATACAAACCCGCCTACAAACATGTCATAGAGTATGAACCCCTACAAGTTGAGAAAGATTTGTCTTACGAAGAAGAGCCTGTTCAGATAGTTGACAGGAAAGAGCAAGTGCTACGAAATAAAATTATACCTTCTGTTAAGGTGATATGGAGAAACCACAACGCTGAAGAAGCTACGTGGGAACTCGAAGATCAGATGATGAAAAATTATCCACAGCTATTTGCTTAATCTATGTGTAGCGATTCTGGGGACAGAATCTTTGTAAGGAGGGAGAATGTAACGGGATGAATTAATTGAGTCGTGATTCTGGGGATAGAATCCTTTTAAGGGGGGAAAGATGTGAAAAACGAGAATTTTGTAACTTAATTTAAATAAGTATAATGTTATTTCTAATTAATTTAATATTAATTAGAGATTTAATAATTTGTCATTACTAATAAAGGAGAATTTTTATTTATGTGACTATGTGATTTAATGTAGAATTATTCTACTTTATTTAATTGATTTTAGTAAGATTATTTAATTGATTAAATATGTGACATGAACTATATAATAAGTAAGTTATTAAAATAAATTAGAATGAAGAATAAATGGGTAACCAAACATGGCCTTAGTGGGAGTTAGTGCCAGTTATTAACTGACACCATGTTCTGCCATTTAATTTTCACGTACCGATCATTGTTCATCAGTTTCTAAGAGTTGGCACAGAGAGAAAACGAGAGAGATTTGAGAGAATTAGAGAATTGAGAAGATTTCCATTCATTTGTTGCATAATCTAAACCATTATTCAAGGTAATTCTTCTAATTTAAGTTTTTAATTTATATTCTTGAAGTTCTTCCATGAACGTATGTTTTTGAGTTCTCTATAAACTAAATTCTATGGCTAAATTTTTATAGATTAGTGATTAGATGTTTGAAAGCATGTATAAACGTATTTTATATGATGTATATGTGATTTAGAGTAATTAAATCCATCAAATCATGTTTTAATTGAAGTTCTGAAAGTTACAGAGTAGTTACATATGAATATGAACTATATGTATAAAATTGATGTCTGTGTTGCAAGTTAATCGGTTAAATTGATAATTGATTATGTTTATGCATGTAAAAACGAAGAAAAACAAGAGTTAAATGAATTAATTTGGTTAAGAAACGAGTTCACAATGATTGAGTAAGCTATATGTGTTAAGATACGAAAATAATGCATGAACAGTGAATTTTGGCCTTTAAATTTGTTGTTTAGATTATTTATGTTGTTAAAATCGCTATATACATGCTAGGTTTTAGTTTTATAATATGTATGATGTCTGGGTATGCGTAAATTGCCTATTGGGTGAAGTAATTGGGAGAAATTGGTCTGTCTTTCGCTGTTCTCGAAAAACAGAGAAGCTGAGTTTGACGTCCAGCGTGGCCGCGCTGAACAACAGCTTAATTCGGGCGCTGCCGTGCAGGTTCCTAGTGTAAAAGCGGCGCGGCCGCGCCATATAGCAGACTGACCTAGAATATTTTATTTAAATGTTCAAGCCCAGAGAATGTAAGTGTAACCTAATCTAATGAATATGAAAATATAATAATCATACATTTTAATGTTAAATGATGTTTTATGAGATTAATGAGTAAGTTGATTACGTTTTAACTCGTTATTTGTAAGGTTTACTAATGTGTTTAAGAGTTGATGTTGTAAATGTCATTAATATAATCAGACTTAGAGTTAAGATAAGATAAAAGAGAACATACTCATGATACAAATTATGTTATAATTAATTGGTATCGTGACTTGAAATGATATGTAGGATTAAGTGATGAATGTGAATAGTAAACGTATAATCTACGCACGAGGCAAGTTTCCATACTCTAACTTGATTTCAATTGCGCAAATTATATATCCTACCTTTATATTGAAAGCAAGTATCTTATCCTTATTTAATTATTTCTACGCAAGTTCCTGAACTTCATCCTTTTATCATGCAAGCTTTATAATGCTATTACTTACTTGAGCAAGTTCTTAATTCTATTTCATTCAATTGTATCTTATGTGAGATTCAGTCTTTGATTCTCGAATATCAATTACATTTTTATTGAATCTTGATTGACTAGCGAACCCTTATTGATTCGACTAGTCCATAGTTGATGAGCGTTCTAAATTCTAGAAATGTTATTGAAGTAAATCCAAACCAAACTTCCTTTAGTGTGGACTCCGATGTCAAACTGAGATGAACAACCCTTATACAGGGGATTTTATTTTACGCGTTAGCGTTTAGATGTTGTGCACATACATGGTACAAAAGGCTGATCCCCCTAAGTACGAGAAGTAAGGTCCATATAGTCTTACGACTGTTAAATGTTTAAAGTAAAAATACTTGACAATCTGGGACATAGTTCGTGGTCTTAAGACCCTCAGACATTCTTTTGAATCTTGTCTTATAATCTTGACTCAAAAGCTGAATCTTCGATTATTCAATATCCATTGATTATTTCGCATGTTATTATTATTGTTGTTGTTGTACTTGCTAGGCAATCATTGCTCACTCTTGCATAATAACACTGCAGCTAAAGTTGAAAGAGTTGACGAGCCGTCCACTAGTAAGGGCAAAGGAAAAGCAAACAAGTGATGAAGACTTGTTGTATTTGCTTTAATGATGTTTATGTATTAGACTTGATTATGTTTCCGCATTTGATGTTTTATTAAGGTTAGATAACCTGGGATTTATTTATTAAAGATGTTGTAACCCTTTAATGGGAGATTTTTATTTTATTTAAGAGTTTTCATTTATATTTGAATGGGTAGTTAGATGTGATGTGATTTATTTGGATAGTGAACACCAAATCCTGAGGAAACGAAGTACCCGGATTTAGGGGTGTCACACAAACCCCTTAAAGAAATCATATTAAGTCATAAGCGTTCAAAGATATTTGGAATATCGAACGTCGCCTTCTAGCATGGTAAAGCAATAGAGTATTAAATATTTAATATGAGTTTGTTGTGCACACACAAGGCGAGTATTAAATATTTAAGATGTTGTTTTATCACATTTGATGCTTATTAAGGAATTGAACATTACTGCTTTGTTTTGCACACACAAGGGCGGTCTTTTTCTCTTCACATATATAGAAGTGCTAGGTTGGACTTAACTTGGATTATTTTAGTTCGGATGTGCACACACTTGACTATTATAATCTAAGAGGCAAAAGGCAAGGAGTTACATAGTGATGTAATTGACAATAGTTGTCTACCTATTTATTTATATATAGTTTGTTGTGCACACATAAGGCTATATACATTTGAAATGGGATCCTTATTCTCACTAGCAAATCTTTAATTAGATTTGTCGAACTATATATTGGGGATAATATAGTTCAATGAAAAATAGTGGGAGATACCAATTTAAATAAAGACCTAATTTATTTTGGTAATTAATTAAGAAATGAATGTATGGTAAAATATTGTTAAATTACAAATTCATTTACAGAATTTTACAATGTTTAATTTACTATCACTGCAGAGCATATTAGATGTTAATTAACCGGAACAAATTAAAAGGACTAGTTAAAGAATCTGAGAATAGTTCTCAAGGCTGAAAAGCTATCTTATGTCCTTAATATGCATATCCCTACAATGGTTGCAGACAATGCCTCTGAGGAAGAGATTGTTACTTTTAGAAAGTGGCAAGATGATGCACAGTTGGCTCAATGCATCATGCTCGCATCCATGAATAACGAGCTTCAGCGTCAGCATGAAACTATGGATGCTCCTACTATACTCCTGCACCTTCAAAGAGTTGAAAGGTGAGGAAAGTAGGACTATTAGGTATCAGATATCTAAGGAGCTCTTCCAATCTAGAATGACCGATGGCGCTACAGATAAATATCCTAAAATTATCAATCTGATTGAACAATTGGGACAACTGGGTTTTATAATAGATGGAGAGTTGATCCAAGATTTGATCTGGCAATCACTTTCAGACTCTTTTTCACAATTTGTTGTGAATTTTCGCATGAACAAGCTATATGTCAGCCTGCATGCGTTGCTTAAACATGTTGAAAACTGTAAAGAGTCACTTTCTAATTAAGAAAGACCAAGTCTTACTGGTAGATGATTCTTCGAGGAAGCGGAAGAGGGCCAAATGAGCATCTTGCAGAGGCTAACCAGAAGAAGCTTAGTGAAGCACTACAAAAAAATGGTGATTCAGCAACAACCAGTTTTTGTTGCTAAAGATATAAAATTCCGTTGCTAAATGTCATTTGCAACGATTTTTCGGTCGTTGGACCATTCGTTGCGCAATGAGCGTTGCTAATTGTCTAGCAACGAAATTATTTTGATCGTTGCAGAAAGTAAGATATTTCGCAACGAAAGTTGGTTTTCGTGTAAAAACATAGATCATTTAGCAACGAAATATATTGTTGCAAATTTATTAAGAAATTGTTATTAAAAAGCAACTGTCGTTGCAAAATCTTTCTAATTGGCAACGAAAATAACCTTTTTTTTGTCAACGAAGATAAAATTTCGTTGCGGTTGAGACACTTTTGCCAACGATGTTTGCCGTTGCTGAACAGTATGAAAATTGTTGCCTTAACTAGTTTTCGTTGGTGATTGTCTACTTTTTGGCAACGATGTTCGTTACTAAATGTACAAAATATATCAGTCATATACTATTTTGCAACGAGATTATTCGTTGTCGTTGATCTTGTTATGGATAATTATGATCAATTGGCAACGATAATGTTCGATGCTGATTATTCTTCTAGAACAGCAAAAGTTGTCGATTAGCAACGAAACTATATGTTGTCGTTTGCTTTATATGTACAACGAAAGTTGTTATGATTTGCAACGATATAAATATTGCATTTTTCTTTGTTATGTAACGAATGTCGAAATTATTTTACAAACAAAATAAATTGTGGCTCAATGACCCCATAACAAATTATAACAGAAGTACAAAAAACTTAAATATTATTAATTAAATAAAATTATCTGGTACATGATCATTTTACAATCAACTATCTAAATAATTTATTGAGGCACATGTACAAAGTTGGCGCCTTCAACAAACTGCCCATGAAATACCAGATCACTACTTAACTAGGGAAAGACTATTCAGTCCAGTACACGCATGACGGCTACTTGCTTTCACATCATTCAGAGCATGAGTGCACAAGGTGGAGGGATTACCAAAATTGACACGCTTCAAGAGATACTTCATCATTAAGGTGCTTATTTACTTGCAACATGTATTCAATTACATTCCCCATGCATGGTTGTAGTCACATGAATAACAAAAGATGAAGAGGAGAGGGCTGCAAGTATAATGAAAGACGTTAAATATATGAAATTAGATGAATTAATTCAGTTTCTTTGTTTGAACACACAAATGAATTCCTTACTAACAAAAAACAATAAATACTTGAGTGAAGTATTGGACCTTTAATGGGTAATGAGAAGCAAAATTACTGTTTGTATCTCTTTTTGGAACCACAAGGGCAAAAGCACATTTATACTTATTTGCCCGCTCTTAACCAAGTTTGACTGAACAACATCCATTAGTGTTGATCCCCTCAGCTTTTGGATCTGCAAATAGTTTATGAGGAAACTAAATTTGGTTAGACCAAATCAGGATGCTCATCAATAATATAATATTTCCTCTTTTTTAGAAGAAGAATCTGATTTAATACCATTGGTAAAAGCTCTTTTAAGCATATTTAAAGTCTATATGCAGTGAATGTGAATATGTAAGAGGAATGTGCACTAAATGAGTTCCAAATAGCCCATATATATAAAAGGTATCAAAGGTAATCATGATACGTATATTAACAAGCATGGCATTGATCAGATAGGGGGTCACCAAAGAACACATACACAAGTAAACATTTAATGCTGAATAGAGAACTATAATTAAAAAAGTAGTCAAATTCATCAAATCAACCAGTTCAAATTGAAGCACAAGAACAAAAATAATGGAATGAACAAAAATATCTCAGTAAATAAATACAGCAATACTAATCGCATGGTGATGAAACCTAATCGCAGTGCAATCTGACTTCTGTATTGAACTCTTAAACTGTCGGAGAAAGCAAAGCTGAAACAACAAACAAAAAAAAACAAACCATAGTAACATATAACACCGGACCAAGTAAAGAAAAGATTAGGCATGATTTCTGTTGAAAGGTTACTAAAGCCAGCCTTTTTAAGTTGTCCCTTTTCTGATTAAAGAGTGTGTGTCTACAATCTGTAACATAGTAACATAATTTCTGTTTTCTGTATGGAGTTTTGTTTATTAATGAAATTAAATAATTATTAGTAACCGTATTTAATACTTCATATAAAACAGAAGTAATTGCACGTGCCTTATTCAGCTACTGTCTGTCAAAGTTCGGGCTCAATTTCAGACTAATTTCAACTAGCAAGACTAATAGTATTATTATAATTCAGATATAAATATAAATATATAAGATCTAGCAGAGTAGGGTCAATTACCTATTTTCCAAGTTACACTCTCCACTATGCTTGATAATGTAGTCTTTGTACTCACGATAAACACGTTTGAGTTCACGTATATCACTCTTTTCCTTCCTTTTTGTTTATAGTAAGTTCTTCATCCTGTAAAATTCAAAGCAAGAGAAATAGGTCTATAATGTAAGGCCTAAAAGGAAAGTTTGAGGATAATAAAGGAAGGCTTACAAGAAATATATGTTTGCTGGTATTCCTCAATTCAGTTGAAGGTTTCAGCTTATATGATGGGGCATAAATACCCATATACCAAAACTAATTAATTTATAGATATTGAAGAAGTGGTTGAATTGAGGGTTTCTACAACCAATGGAGATAATACTATTTAAAGATACTCTGCATGTTCTAGAAGTTATAGAATGAACATTCAGGGATTCTTTAAAGAGGAAAATTTTCAGTATGTCGATTTTTAAGATAAACCAGAGTTTCGGAGTACATCAACAATTCTGCAGAATATAGGAAGTTACTTTTTCAAAATTGAGGAAGGGATTTGCAGAAAGCCTAAATATTAAGCAGGAAGATGCACAAAGCCTCGTACAGCTTTGAGGAAAAATAACTAATTTAAGGAAGTTCAAGAAAGCATGCAACAATTGGGGGCCCAATGAGTTTACCACATGGGAAATGACAACAGAATGCAATAACCCACCTGCTCAATTATTTGATGAAAACAAAATCCCAAAGGCCAAAGCATTATGTAATTCAATATAAAGTTTATAGCTCATAATCACTTACTGAATATATGACTGCGTAAAAGTAGTCGTGTAAAATAGTTTTTTTGGCAAACAGAGTGAAGGCAACAAATTTTACCATCCAAAGCAAGACTCCAAACTTTCCTCCACCCAAAGGTCAAATAGATGAACGATAGTCTGGTTCGGAGAGGACTCTAGGATTCATTATAGAGCTTAAAGAGATGAATTTAATATCGACTATTGTTTCCCTCTTCTTACAGCTTACACTCATAGTTATATAAAAGCCCTCTCTTAAATGTTATAACCATCCTAATGGTTTCTTAATCTAAAATAAGAATCTCATCCCGGTTTATAAAGTGGTCCTTATGTTCTGAGATTAACTATAATTTATCAACACTAATCCCATACCATAAGAATCAGTGAAGGTTAAGAATACAAACACAAGTCAATCCAACTTCAATTAGCAATTTAAAAAAAATACATGACTAATAAACAGCCACGATTGAATCTAGTAATTAAAATTCTTGATGAAATTCTTATCCAGATTACCTCAACTCCAAGTCGCCAATTCTATGTATGTACTGAACACCAGTCTGTTGGATATACTTTCAGAAATTTCAATATCAATTATATTGCTAAAGTCTAGTTTAAAGAGAGGTTGACAAAGCTCTAAAATGTTCTAAGATTTCAGTTTCCTTTTCCTATCGTTTCCATCTGCTCTTTCCAGACTAGATGACAAAAAAGTTCTGCTTATACAACACCTCTCTAAGGTTTTCCAAATTCTCAAATTATAATTTGAAACCCGAACAGGTTTCACTTCATCACTCTAAAATCTAAACACAAATATGCATACATAAACTAAGGTAATCAATACATATATAGAGAGAACACCTGCAGATCTTCAGGAAGATACTCGTGTTTCATGGAGAGATCCATGGCACGCAACAACCGCTGGTTTCTAGCATCAACGATTTCACGAGTCAAGCGTCTAAGCGCTTCCTTGATGTCCAAATCTTCATACGGATCGTACAGATCCTCAAATCTCAACCCTAATTTTTACCAAATTCAACATCCAAACACAAAAATCACCACTGAAATTTGTCATTGCTGTAAATCTATAGCGATATATATAGACATAAATGGGGGGAAAGGAAGGTTAATTACCGAATTTGCGGAGACTTTTAGAGACAGAGTTTTTGTGCATAGCTGCGAGAAAGTTCTTTGATGGATTCAACAGCCACGATGACAGCGCCATCTTCGATTGATTTCACTTCTCTAATCTCTCTTGTTCGTCAATATCCCAAGCTCTCGTCGCTCGAAGGTTATCGGCCTCCACCCTATACAAAAATCTAATAAGTGCCGTCCGTTTTAAGTCAATTTGATCTGAAGGCCATAATCACTTCGCTCATAGTTGTCATCACCAACTTTTCATCCATGGGATTAAGCATAAGTAATATAAAATTTTAATTCCGAAAATTAAAACAATATTTTAAAGCTATTTTTTTGTTTATTTGTATAATTAATTATTTTACCAAATATTATCTTTGCACTACACTATTTAATTAGTATAACACATACATATACTTATAGAATTTATTATAGCATACATTATATTATTTTATAAAAAAAATTATATACCTTTGCTATTTAAAAAATATTTCTAGTAAACTAATGTATATATCAATATATTAATTATGATTATCTAAAAAAATATTACAATTCATAATACTCTATCCGTATTTGTATTCAATATTCAACGGATTTTAAAAATACTATATGTATTCGGTATTCGAAATAATATCCGAATACGGATAATATCCACTTTCGTTTATTTTATTTCTAACGAACATATTATTCGAATATTCGGGTATCTGAATTCGTTTATCAGTTACCTAATAAACAATTCATCCAAATTATTTAGAAAAATAAAAAAAATTGAATAATTACTGATCACCGTTTAATGTTTAAACAATACATATTAATTAAACATCATAATCATAAAGGAAAGGAAAATGTCAAGCACGTTATCATCCATCATTGATGATCATAAAAATCAATCAAAATTTAAACATCCTAGAGAAAGTATCAATTAACAACATTTTCAATGAAGGATAATACTAATTTATCTTTCACTCTTATTCTTGCATGCAAGTTTTAAAAATAAAATATTTGTAACAAACTAATAACAATAGTTTTGTTCTTTAGTATATCATTTTCTCATTAAATGAACATTTTAGATATTTTACACTTTACAATAATAAAAATACATTAATTAAAATTAAATGAATCCATTTCAATTTATTAATATTATATTAAAAATATTATTTTCTGTTTTAAAATAATTTTCGTATGATAGTAAAAACTAATTATTATATATGTAAGGAAGGTTATTTGAAAAAATTATGTTTGCATAATATATGATGATTGATAATTAAATTATTAATATATATATATATATACACACACACACACACACACAAGTTATTCGGATACGAATTCCGGATACAGATACAAATTCGAATATCTGATATCGGATATCCGTTATCCGTCGAATATATTTACGGTCGGATGTTAAACAAATACGAATACGCATATATCCGTATTCGTATCAGTTTATTTACGGATACCTTAAGATCGAATACGAATATATTCAATTTGTTTCGAATACGAATAATATCCGTTTTTTATGAATACGGATACGGACGGGTACGAATTTTCTGGTAATCATTTACCTCCCTGGGGAAGAGTACTAAAAAAATTGGATCCCATCTAACATCTTCAATCTTGTAGAATTTTCACAAGGGAACTGATATTTTCACATGAAAAAAATGATGTATTACGAGGTTTCTATTACATATATTAGTATATTTGAGTGAAATATATTAGTCCCCCATTTCACATTAAGAGTCCCATGTTTACAGTTTGCCCCTAATGTAGTTGTTAGTTTAGTATTGGTGAAAAATGATGATGGAGTTCTGACAGTAAATTTGAGGTGATTTATCTTTTTAATACTATCATCACTAGAAATAAGAGTCTTATTTTGAAACAAAAAGACATTTATAAATGGGACTTCTGTTATGAAACAGAGGGAGTACTAGATTGTTGTTTGTGTATTAATAGGTTTTTCTTAAATATCGCAGTATTTTACTGATTTTACTACTCTTTGTGTTGCCATAATGCTAATTTGTTCTTTACAACTAGCTAGTTAAAAGGAATATGTTTGTGTTGGGTTTTCCTCGTGTTTGTCATCCTGCAACAGATGCAAGTGGCCTCCCTACTTCTGGTGTTACTTGACGTTACAATTTAACCACACCATAGCAATTGTAGGGGTCCTTAGAGTAGTCATGAGTCACATATTTTCTCTATACTAATCTTTTATCTTTTCAAGTGATGGGAAACAAATATTCAGAAAGGAACTTTTCATTATTGAAAGGAACATGGAATAGGTTTTAGATGTCATTACTCACTACTGAGAACAGAAACATTTATTTTTTATTGAGTTGTAACTTGCAAACTGAGTTTAGCACACTTTGTAAGAAGTAGTTCATATATCAAAGCTGTCACACATAAAACAAGAATTTAAAGATTCACCCAACATTATCGACTTCAAAATGATGAGAAAGTAAATAAGTAATGCAATACTATTAGCGGTTATTACCCTGGCGGCGCAAGTACCATTTCTTTGCGCGTCTTATTTAAAGAGTATCCTTAACAAATTTCAACTTTGTCTGGAAGCCAAGTCTTCTCTAAGAGGTTGCTCCATCACTTCAGAAATCCTCCTGAGAAAGCAGTAAATTCATTATGGCATCTGAATGACTGGGGTTGAAGATATTTCCCTGAGCCTGATTCTGATTATAGAAGGTATTAGCGTTTGTGATCAGCATGTCTACTGGTAAAAGAACCTTATTATCGTTTCCTTCTTCACTATCTTATCGGAAACAATGAGATTATTAAACCTATTTCCCTCACTAAATTCAATTAAGCCTATTCCTCACTAAATTTTGTGGTCAGCATGTCTCCTGGTAAAAGAGCCGGTGATGACTGTCGCGAATGAAGGGAGGATGATGAACACAGCCATAGAGCATTGGTGCAGGACAAGTTTCTTAATCTTAACACTTCATCTTTAGCTTTATAAAAAGGTTGCCACAAACTTGTCGAAGATATATCTAGTTAGTGGTTTCTTTTATTCAATTTAATCTTTGACCGACACTGTTATAGACAAGGTTCCATCTACTAAAGAGCTGTACAGTCTACTTCTGCTGTTACATCTCTCACTGTCAATATATGTATATTTATAGATGGTTTGCGATATGGGTGGGTATAGGGGTGATTATTCCGAGAGGGTGATTTTGAATGGTGGATGCTGATTACAATTTCACCATTCAGATATTTGATTAGAAAAATTATTGTAATATCATTGCACCAGAGACTTGGGTATCAACACAAAAGTTGCTAGCAGTTACCCTATTTTTAGCTGTAACAAGCTGCCTCCTTTTTCCATCAAGATTAATAAAGGCATCACTGTAACTGGCGCTGCTGCCATGTGTTTTTATCAGTCATATTCAGCTTTTATCAGTTATATTCAATTCTGAACACCTTAAGTTACTGTACAAATAGCTTCATTGTGTTTCATCCGCATCCAATGCAAAAGGGCCTCTTAATGAACTTTTGTTCCAAATCTTCAAAGTTCTTTAATTATTTGTCAGCATAGTCTTTCCAAACTGTATACATTTTGTGTAGACCTAGTCAGCTCTTGGCCTCTCAATCCATCCTCAAACTCATAATCACGGATTCACGGTCGATTTGAGGTATGCCTCCTCGTTATTTAAAAATAAAAATAAATAATGGACTGCAGAACAGAGATATTGGCAACTTTCATTTTGCAGTATTGGTTCAATTCTGGGATGCAGAGCAGAGATATTGCAACTTGACGTCACAGATGTTAAAATGGACTGCTTTCTGGCTGACGGAATCTGAGTAGTCTATAGCTGTCTTCAGCTTGTCAAAACATGAATCACGATGATCATCAAGGAAGCACAAACAACATGATGACCATTTGCTGAATTGACAAAGAACAAATTACATGGTCGTAATTTGCTGCATAGATGCTACTCACCAAGTGAGTTACAACTTACATGTTAAAGAAGGGTGGCAGTCACCCCTTGTAATGTTCTACAAAAAAAGTTGTATGTACTAAATTGATTCTAATATAAACCTAAACATTTGTGTAAACCTTAATTTTTGAAAAATATTGGGATCAAATCACAAATTTAAATTTTGAGAGAAATTTATGTAGTTTTTATTTATTTATTTATTTTATTATTAATTGCACATCCGAATTGATTTGTTGTTAGCAGTTGCACAACAGAAGCTCCTACAATCTCAATGTTTTTATTAATTGTACAGGTGGATGCATAATCTTTTGATGATTTCATGCAATATATTATTATGTGTTAAAATGAAAATTTTGGTTTATTTGGTAGAAAAACTTTATCATTTTTTCTTTTGAATGTCAATTTTAATCATTTGGGCTAATATTTTGTGATGGTAATATTTTCATAGAACTTATTGTTTTCTACTATTGCACTGTATTTGCATGATGCTATACAACAGGAGGTACATGATTGGAGTTGATCCGCTTGATTGTATGAATAGACCTTTGCAGGAACAATGGATCTTCATTTATCATAGAAGATGGGCTGGTTATTTTAACATTAGGTGATTGCAAATAGCAGCTACTTGTTTAGTCCCCGCTTTCTCCAGCACCCAGGCTGAATTCTATACCATTTTGTTAGCTTTACATCATGCTTTATTGCTTTATACTTCTGTTTTATGGATGTAGAAATCCAATATTACTCTGTTTAGTTTTAATTTCTTTGTTAATTGACTAAGTTTAGCTGTTCTTCATCTTCAGCTTCTGTTTTTTTTATAAATTATTATTTGTTTATTTATTTATTTATCAAAATATATTACAAGTTAAAGCCTCTCAAAGGAGGTTCCAGTAGCCTCTGCAGCAATAAGACCATGAATCTGTCCATGATAAACTGCTGTAACAGCCCGGTAAGGTGGACTGATTTTTCACATTTCTCCCCTTGATATAGAGTAGAATTGATGCCTCCATTGAACTAGTCTCTCTAGTCGCGTTACCAAATAATTACACAGCAAAACAATAATAAAAAAATAGAAATATAAAAATAAAAGAAAACAAATATTCACTGAGACATATTTACATGCTTTGCGGGTCAACGACAAATCAGTCTCACTACCTCAGAAAAACGTATAAAATGTAAAACATCGAGTTATTCAGAAAGAAATAAAATAAATAATAATTTAAAAATGCAAAACAATGCATTTTTTAAAAAAAGAGAGGGCGAAATGTGTTTATTGGGGTTATTTTAATTTAGGGCAACATTTTAATAGTCGTTGCAAAAAATTGTGCAAAATACGCAACAAAAGAAAAATTGTTGATAATTAATGTGGTCCATATTAGGCTACAAAATATAGCAACAAAAAATATTTTGTTGCCCACGATGAGGAAAAATCAAGTGGCGGGAGATAAATTTTTACCGCCAACACATCGGCAACAAAAAAAATAAATAGGCAGGAATTTCTTTTTCCCCGCCAACGAATTGGCAACGAAATTTTGCAACGACCTATGAATTTCGTTACGAAAAACGAAAGCCTTTCACAAACTGCAACGAATGACAAATTTCGTTGCTAAACATGCATTTTTTGCAACGACTTTATAAATCGTTACCCGAAAAATCGTTGCCGAATGTCCATTTTTTTGTAGTGAAGCTTCGGTTACAGATATAGGTTTGTTCATCATTGAAATAAATCTTTCTTAAGTCAATGTTCTACTTGGGTATTGGATACCGACTATAGTTCTCACGTATGCAATCTAATGCAGAGACTAAGCAAAAGTAGAAAGCTAAACAAAGAGTAAGTAATCTTACGTGTGGAGAATGGAGCAATGGTTGCTACATTAGCCGTATGAACTTATAGTTTAGCGTTGCCTACGGGCAAGTCTATTAAGTTAATAAGTTGTTATTATGTTTCAGTTCTCTTTAGAAACATTATTACTTCTGTTGTTGGACAAGTAAGGTTCTGGTATTATATTTAAGAACAATTGTTGTTTTATTTATAATAATAATGTTTTGTTTGAAACTGGAAGATCACTTGATGGACTTTGTAAACTTGACTTACATGAAAAAATAATTTTGCAAATTGAAGAAACTAGTAAAAGAAAAGGAGATGATCATTCAAAGAGTTGAATATGTGTATTTGATGAAATACAAGTCTGAATCATTTGAAAGGTTCAAAGAATTCAGAAGTGAAACAAATTGACAAAGTATTAAGATTCTTTGATAAGATCGAAGAAGGAATACTTGTACAATGAGTTTCTAGATCATCTCAAAATGGTATTTTCTCATAATGGACGCTTCATGATACGTAATAATTAATTAATGTATCTAAAAGGAGAAATTGTACCTTGTTGGACATGGTGCGGTCCATAATGATTTTTACCGACATTCCAGTATCAATCTGGGGTTATGCCCTAGAAACGGCTGCATATTTACAAAATAAAGTAACCTTAAAATCCGGCCCCAAGACTCCATAAAAGTTATGGATAGGGAGGATTCTTAATCTTAAGTATGTTAAGATAAGGGGTTGTCCAACTTATGTGAAAAGGTTTCAAAAAATAAGTTTGGGACAAAATCTGACAAGTGCAGATTTATGGGATATCCTAAAGAAAGTTTATGATATTATTACTATAATCCTACACGCTGCCTTTTTGGATAAATGTGTTTATCATTGAAGGAGTTAGTGGGAGGGTAATAGATCTTGAAGGAGTTCAAGAACTACAGAGCACTATAAGTCAAACCGAGGAACCTGTAGATAGACCTATTGTACCACAATCGAATCGTAAATTTGGAAGAGTACCGAAGATACCTGGGAGGTATGGATTCATCATAGAGGATGATGATGAGGTACGCATCATAGATTATGATGATCCAGTTATATACGATGAGACTATCAGTAGTTGATACTCAGAGAAATGGCAGATGGCCATGAAATCCAAAATGGACTCCATGTATGAGAACCAAGTATGGACTCTGGTTACTCCACTGAAAGGCATAATGCCTATAGAGTGAAATTGGGTCTTTAAGAGAAAGACTGGGGCAAATGGCTAGGTGGAGACCTATAAAACCAGACCTGTTTAAAAGGTTTCAAATAAAGTCAAGGAGTTGACTGTGATAAAACCTTATTACCGGGTAATGCTAAAGTCCATTTGGATTTTACTTGCGATTGTAGCTTATTATTACGAAATCTAGCAAATGGATGTTGAGACGTCCTTCCTCAATGAAGACTTGAGAAGAATGAATATATGATACAACCAAAGAAATTTGTTTCAAAGGTTGAAGCAAATCGTGTATGCAAGCTACAACGATCTATTGATGGATTGAAGCAAGCTTCTCAAAGATGGAACATTCGTTTTGATGAGACAATCAAAAGAGTTTGATTTTATCAAAAACGAGAATGAACCTAGTGTGTATAAAAGGGTCAGTGGGAGCACTGTGACATTCCCAGTATTATATGTTGATATACTACTGATAAGAAATAACACACCAATACTACAATCAGTAAAGATAAAATTGTCTAAACATTCCTCTATGAATAACTTGGAAGGAGCATCCTATAAATTGGGGATATAAATCTATATAGATAGATTTAAAAGGATGCTCGGCTTAACCCAAGGAATGTATATTCATTCGATGCTAAAGGCGTTTAGCATGGCAAAGTCCAAGAAAGGTCTCATGATGATGAGCCATGGAGTGTATCTCTTTAAATTGTCCTCAATAAAAAAGAGATCGCATGAGTTACTATCATATATGCACTGAATATACAAGGTCTGATGTTAATCAGTTATATTCTGGAGAAGATAACTGTAAGACAGTGATAAACATCTTTAAGTACTTAACCGGTACTAAAGATGTGATCATGATTCATGGTAGGTCTGAATTAAAACTAGAGGGTTAAACAGACTCAAGTTTTTCAGACTGACCAAGACGATAACAAATCCACTTTAGGGTAAATCGTTACCTTGAATGGTGGTGTAGTGAATTGGAAAGGTTCCAAACAGTAAAGAGTTGTTAGTTTAGTTACAAAGACAAAGTATATAGCTGTAAATGAAGCTGCAAGTTGATTATTTGGATGAAAAGTTCATTACAGAACTAGGAATAGTTCCTAAGTCTCATCTTGGATTCAAACATGTGTTGCGGCACTTTCATTTGATTAGAGGAATCATTGAAAGAAGAAAAAGTCACTATAGAGATAGTGGACTCTCAAGAACAACATTGCATATATATTTACTGAAGCTTTATCCAACAGCAGGATGATCGTCACTTAGAAAAGAAGGGTATTAGATACCATGGCGATTGACTTTGGTGCAAGTGAGAGATTGAAAGTAGTATGCACACAAGCCAATCATATTTGATATAATGTAACATATACTTTGTAATCTTATTCGTTTATTAAAGGCATTTTCATTATCTACATATGTAACATATAGTTTTGAGTAATGCTTTTAGAATCATGATCGTGATTCTGCTAATGAGATCTAAATTCAAGATAGCTCACAAACTAAAATCGTTCATAATCATTAGATTACTAAAAAGGCAATTAGTGAATCCGGATAGATTAGTACATACGTTGCTTGCTCTTAGGAAGAGGATGATTGATCTCATAATCATTTGTGTGGAGACAGTAAAGCAAGTATGTAGGTGCTTATTGGAGAATAAGTACACTGAACGTGGCTCGATAAGGAATACCTAATAGAGTTTTACTCGCATGTCAATAGGAATTCCTCTAGTGATAGTAGTACAAGTGATCCTTGGACTTGAGATCATCATAGTATCTTGTGTATGATGAGTTATACTTTGACATGTCCCTTAAGACCTTTAGGATATATCAAAGGGTATGATTGGGTATAATAAGTTGTACATGGAGATAGGTGAATGATCAACAAAGAATCTACCACGTGTAGTAAAAGATGTGAATGCCATATGTGATTCGATAAATGACAACTCAGTAGTCCTTGGCCAAGGAAGAATGAAATTAGAAAGGAGTTTCTAATTTGCATTATTTAGAGTTGTGTATTTGGGAATCGAAATACATATAATTAAATAAAAGACTTGACAGTAAATCCATGTCTTATATTTAATTGGGACATTGTATGGTAGAAGGATTGAATTATACGGTAACTATGCACTGAAAGATTCTTTTGTGATTAATGTTGAAATCTATATTATCTGGAAAGTCATTGATCGCTAAGGGGGCTTACCCTTATTGTAGAATAAATATTATTTATTTAAATGAATTAAATAGTTTAATTTATTTATTTAAATATAATTATAATTTTTCTAATTGATTTATGTTAGGTTTGTATAACGCGAACATGCAATCAAATTACATTAATAAAGCGGAAGCGCGATAAAATCAGATTTAAAATTTTATACAAACCATCACCATGATCTTTCTTTATGCACAATTATTAATTAAACGAAAGAGATGGAGAATAAGAATTATACCCTTGTAGAATTCTAGCTTCCTCAGGTACAAGTTCACCTCCAATTCCTTCGCGTTCTCCTTGAATTCCACCGATTAAATTCCTTCCTTTGATCAACGTTAGCCACCCAAGTGTTTGGCCTCTAGAGGTGATCCACCAAGGAATAATACTTGTTCAAGAAGATGGGTGTTGGCAAAACCCTAGTTTCTATCTCTATAGAAATTGTAAGTACTCTCTACAATTCTTATGCAAGAGTGTGTAACCCTAATCTATGATAAGACTTCTCTTATTTATAGATGTAGGAAAACCCTTCCCTAAACTATTTAGGATTAGGGTTTCTATTCTAATTAAACTCCTTTAATTAAATTAAACTCCTAATCCAATTAGGAATTCATGTGAGAGTACTTCTATTAATTAATTCTCAATCCCTATTAGGAATTAAATAATAGTAATAGTAATAATAATAATAAGACTCCTCTTATTAATTTATATTTAATATTTCTAAAATATTAAATAATAAATATTAAGCTATTTAATTTATTCTATCTCCATAGACTAAATTAAATACACTTAACTTATTATTACAATTATGCCATTTACTTCTTAAATAAATATTTTCCTTTTGCGGTGTGACCCTTTAGGTTCTCCATATTAAACCGGTTGTGAATAAATCAATTAGAACAATTCTAATCTTATTTAAATAAATAAATTAAACTATTTAATTCATTTAAATAAATAATATTTATTCTACAATAAGGGTAAGCTCCCTTAGCGATCAACGACTTTCCAGATAATATAGATTTCAACATTAATCATAAAAGAACCTTTCAGTGCATAGTTACCGTACAATTCAATCCTTCTACCATACAATGTCCCAATTAAATATAAGACATGGAATTACTGTCAAGTCTTATTTTATTTAATTATATGTATTTCGATTCTAAAATGCACAACTCTGATAATGCAAATTAGAAACTCCTTTCTAATTTCATTCTGCTTTGGCCAAAGACTTCTGAGTCGTCATTTATCGAATCACATAGGACATTCTTTCCTTTTACTAGAAGTGGTAGATTCTTTATTGATCATTCACCTATCTCCATGTATAACTTATTATACCCAATCATACCCTTTGACATACCCTAAAGGTCTTAAGGGACATGTCAAAGTATAACTCATCATACACAAGATACTATGAATGATCTCAAGTCCAAGGATCACTTATACTACTATCACTAGAGGAATTCCTATTGACAAGCGAGTAAAACTCCATTAGGTATTCCTTAGCGAGCCACGTTCAGTGAACTTATTCTCTAATAAGCACCTACATACATGCTTTAGTGTCTCCACACAAATGATTATGAGATCAATCATCCTCTTCATAAGAGCAAGCAACGTATGTACTAATCTATCCGGATTCACTAATCCCCTTTTTAGTAATCCAACGATTAGGAACAATTTTAGTTTGTGAGCTATCTAGAATTTAGATCTCATTAGCATGATCACCATCATGATTCTAAAAACATTGCTCAAAACTATGGGTTTATCACATTTAATATAACAACACCATGTAGATAAAGTAAAATGCCATTAACAAATGAATAAGATTACAAAGTATATGCTACATCATATCAAATATGATTGGCTTGTGTGCATACTACTTTCAATCTCCCACTTGCACTAAAGCCAATCGTCATGGTATCTAATACCCTTCTTCTCTAAGTGACGATCATCCTGCTGTTTGGATAAAGCTTCAACAAATAGATATGCAATGTTGTCTTGAGAGTCCACTATCTCTATAGTGACTTCTTCTCTTTCAATGATTCCACTAATCAAATGAAAGTGCCGCAACACATGTTTGAATCCAAGATGAGACTTAGGAACTATTCCTAGTTCTGTGATAAACTTTTCATCCAAACAATCAACTTGCAGCTTCATTTTATAGCTATATACTTTGTCTTTTGTCACTAAACCAGCAACTCTTTGCTGTTTGGAACCTTTCCAATTCCCTGCACCACCTTTCAAGGTAACGATTTACCTTAAAGTGGATTTGTTATCGTCTTGGTCAGTCTGAAAAACTTGAGTTTGTTTAGTCCTCTAGTTTTAATTCAGACCTACCATGAATCATGATCACATCTTCAGTACCGGTTAAGTACTTAAAGATGTTTATCACTGTCTTACAGTGATCATCTCCAGAATATGACTGATCAACATCAGGCCTTGTATATTCACTGCATACATGATAGTAACTCATGCAATCTCTCTTTTAATTGGAGACAATTTTAGAGAGATACACTCCATGGCTTATCATCATGAGACCTCTCTTGGAGTTTGCCATGCTAAACGCCTTTAGCATCAAATGAATATACGTTCCTTGGGTCAAGCCGAACATCCTTTTAAATCTATCTATATAGATTTATATCCCCAATTTATAGGATGCTCCTCCCAAGTCATTCATGGAGGAATGTTTAGACAATTTTATCTTTACTGATTGTAGCATTGGTGCGTCATTCCTTATCCGTAATATATCAACATATAATACTAGGAATGTCACAGTGCTCCCACTGACCTTTTGTACACACTAGGTTCATTCTCGTTTTTGATAAAATCAAACTCTTTTGATTGTCTCATCAAAATGAATGTTCCATCTTTGAGAAGCTTGTTTCAATCCATCAATGGATCATTGTAGCTTAAAACACGATTTGCTTCAACCTTTGAAACAAATTCCTCTGGCTGTATCATACACACATTCTCCTCAAGTCTCCATTGAGGAAGGACGTCTCCACATCCATTTTGCCAGATTTCGTAATAAGCTGCAATTGCAAGTAAAATCCAAATGGACTCGAGCATTACCCGGTAATAAGGTTTTATCACAGTTAACCCCTTGACTTGAAAAACCTTTTAAACAGGTCTGGTCTTATAGGTCTCCACCTTGCCATTTGCCCCAGTCTTTCTCTTAAAGACCCATATTCACAATCTAGGCATTATGCCCTTTTGTGGAGTAACCAGAGTTTATACTTGGTTCTCATACATGGAGTCCATTTCGGATTTCATGGCCATCTGCCATTTCTCTGAGTGTCTTCTACTCATAGCCTCATCGTATATAACTGGATCATCATCATTTATGATGCGTACCTCATCATCATCCTCTATGATGAATCCATACCTCCCAAGTATCTTCGGTACTCTTCCAGATTTACGATTCGGTTGTGGTACAATAGGTCTATCTACAGGTTCCTCGGTTCGACTTAAAGTGCTTTGTGGTTCTTGAACTCCTTCAAGATCTATTACCCTCCCACTAGCTCCTTCAATGATAAACACTTTTATCTAAGAAGGCAGCGTGTAGGATTATAGTAATAATATCCTAAACTTTCTTTAGGATATCCCACAAATCTGCACTTGTCAGATTTTGTCCCAAACTTATCTTTGAAACCTTTTCACATAAGTTAGACAACCCCTTATCTTAACATACTTAAGATTAGGAATCCTCCCTATCCATAACTTTTATGGAGTCTTAGGGCCGGATTTTGAGGTTACCTTATTTTGTAGATATGCAAGCCGTTTCTAGGGCAAAACCCCAGATGGATACTAGAATGTCGGTAAAAATCATCATGGACTGCACTATGGTCCAACAAGGTACATTTTTCTCCTTTTAGATACACCAATCAATTATTGTGTATCAGGAGGTGTCCATTATGAGAAAAATACCATTTTGAGATGATCTAGAAACTCATTGCACAAGTATTCTTTCTTCGATCTGATCAAAAAATCTTAATACTTTGTCAAATATGTTTCACTTCTGAATTCTTTGAACCTTTCAAATGATTCAGACTTGTATTTCACCAAATACACACATTCAAACTCTTTGAATGAACCATCCCCTTTTTCTTTTACTAGTTTGTTCAATTTGTAAAATTATTTTTTCATGTAAGTCAAGTATACAAAGTCTATCAAGTAATCTTCCAGTTTCAAATAAAACATTATCATTATAAATAGAACAACAATTGTTCTTAAATATAATACCAAAACCTTCCTTGTCCAACAACGGAAGTAATAATGTTTCTAAAGAGAACTGAAACATAATAACAACTTATTAACTTAATAGACTTGCCCGTAGGCAATGCTAAACTATAAGTTCCCATGGTGAATGTAGCAACCTTTGCTCCATTCCCAACCATAAGATTACTACTTTGTTTAGCTTTCTACTTTTGCTTAGTCTCTGCATTGGATTGCATACGTGAGAACTACAGCCGGTATCCAATACCCAAGTAGAACCTTGACTTATAGAAAACTTTATTTTCAATCATGAACAAACCCATATTTGTAACCGAAGCTTCACTAAGCTTCTTCTGGTTAGCCTCTGTAAGATACTCCTTACAGTTTCCTTTCCAGTGTCCAGGCTTATTGCATTGGAAGCAAACTCCTTTGCTATTTGGCATCAGTTTTGTTCTTAGTGTCCTTTGTTTTTGCCTTTTCATTTACCTTCTTTGAATTGTTCTTCTTTTAAGAAGATCCTTTGGCCCTCTTCCGCTCCCTGGAAGAATCATCTACCAGTAAGGACTTGGTCTTTCTTGGTTGGAAAATGACTCTTTACAGTTTTTCAACATGTTTAAGCAACTCAGGCAGGCTGACATATAGCTTGTTCATGTGAAATTCACAACAATTTGTGAGAAAGAGTCCGGATGTGATTACAAGATCAAATCTTGGATCAACTCTCCATCCATTAAAACCAGTTGTCCCAATTGTTCAATCAAATTGATCATTTTGAGGACATTTGTCTATACTGTAGTGCCATCGGTTATTCTAGATCGGAAGAGCTCCTTAGATATCTGATATCTAATAGTCTTACTTTCCTCACCCTTCAACTCCTTGAAGGTGCAAGAGTATAGTAGGAGCATCCATAGTTTCATGTTGACGCTAAAGCTCGTTACTCATGGATGCGAGCATGATGCATTGAGCCAACTGTGCATCATCTTGCCACTTTCTAAAAGTAGCAATCTCTTCCTCAGAGGCATTGTCTGCAACCATTGCAGGGATATGCATATTAAGGATATAAGATAGCTTTTCAGCCTTGAGAACTATTCTCAAATTTCTTAACCAATCCGTGTAATTCGGTCCGGTTAATTAGCATCTAATATACTATGCAGTGATAGTGAATTAGACATCGTAAAATTATATAAATGAATTTGTAATTTAACAACATTTCAGCATACATTCATTTTAATTAATTACCAAAATAAATTAGGCCTTTATTTTAAGTTGGTATCTCCCACTATTTTCATCAAACTATATTACCCTCAATATACAGTTCGGCAAATCTAATTAAAGATTTGCTAGTGAGAATAAGGATCCCATTTCAAATGTATATAGCCTTGTGTGACACAACAAACGATATATAAATAAATAGGTAGACAACTATTGTCAATTACATCACTATGTAACTCCTTTCAATTTGCCTCTTAGATTATTTTGATCAAGTGTGACACATCCGAATCAAAATTATCCAAGTTAAGTCCAACCTAGCACTTCCATATATTCGAAAGAAAAACACTGTCCTTGTGTGACACAACAAAACAGCATCGTTCAGTCTATGTATAAGCATCAAATGTGATAAAGCAACATCTTAAATATTTAATACTTGCCTTGTGTGGACACAACAAACTCATATTAAATATTTAATACTCTATCGTTTTACCATGCTAGAAGGCGACGTTCGATATTCCAAATATCTTTGAACGCTTAGGACTTAATATAATTTCTTTGAGGGGTTTGTTATTATTTGTCTCATCTTGTTTAGCGCGCATGCACATATATATATAAAATACGCGTCATATTATTTTACATGCGAAGCATGTTGGATAATATATAATATATATATATAGTAAGCATGCACATATAGAATACTATATTCTACCCGGATTGATTATGGACTTTTATTCTAGTTTGGTTCACTAGAGCCACCAAGTGAACCAAAAGGTCAAACCTAGGGTGCAAGAATTAAATTTAAATATAACTATTACATTTAAAACCCGGGCTCCATTACAAATGGGTCTTCAAGCGCTCCTTGCTTCTTTGTCTTCAATTCTTCAAAATTAATTCTAACTAGTCCTATTACAAAAACTATTTACAATAAAATAGAAACCTTGATCAGCAGTCAAGGGGAAATACATAGGAGGGAGATAGAATTTTACATTAAGAAAAATTAGAGAAGACGAGGTACGCAGACCCCATTTATAAAAACCCATACATTCAAGAATCCACTAAAATAAATCCAATCACACATTGGTCAATAGTCCATAATCAATCCCTATTTATTATCATACATATCTCCATATGTATCAATAAATAACATTCATCCCATGAATAATAAAATCATTCTATATAATGCATTGATATCATTTAATGGGCCAATATTAGTTAGTATAAAATTTAATTTCAACTCCAATTAGTTATCATGGAATCCAATTCCAACTCTAATTAGTTATCATGAAATCCAATTTTAATTAAAATAAACTTCTTTATTTTTAATCATATTCCAAATCAAAATAAACTCTTTTATTTTAATTTATCCAATTTTTTGGAATAAAAATAAACTCCTTTATTTTTAATCAAATTCCAAATCAAAATAAACTCCTTTATTTTAATTAATATGGAAACCAATTTCAAGTTTAAAATAAACACCTTTATTTTTAACTTAAAATTGTTGGAAAAATAAAATATGTTGAATCCTATTCCTTATCAAAATTAAACATCTTTATTTTTAAAGGGAAACATGGAATCCTAATTCCATATGTGAAATAAACTCCTTTATTTCTAGGTCCATATGTGAATAAACTCCTTTATTCTAGGAAACATGGAATCCTATTCCATATGTGAATTAAACTCCTTTATTCTAGGAAACATGGAATCCTATTCCATATATGAATAAACTCCTTTATTCTAGTTAACGTAGAATCCAATTCCAAGTTCAAATAAAACTTTTAATTTTAATTATATTCCAATTCAAAATAAACCTTTTATCTTAATTGAAAATAAATAAAATCAAAATAAATAAAAAAATAAATAAAATAATTTTACACAAACAATTATGCCCAATTAAATTGTTCTTCACACATATCAATGTATATACAGAATCAAAACAATTAATAATTCGCATAAAGTTTGGCTCTTGATACCACTGTTAGGTTTGTATAACGCGAACATGCAATCAAATTACATTAATAAAGCGGAAGCGCGATAAAATCAGATTTAAACATTTTATACAAACCATCACCATGATCTTTCTTTATGCACAATTATTAATAAAACGAAAAGAGATGGAGAATAAGGAATTATACCCTTGTAGAATTCTAGCTTCCTCAGGTACAAGTTCACCTCCAATTCCTTCGCGTTTCTCCTTGAATTCCACCGGATTAAATTCCTTCCTTTGATCAACGTTAGCCACCCAAGTGTTTGGCCTCTAGAGGTGATCCACCAAGGAATAATACTTGTTCAAGAAGATGGGTGTTGGCAAAACCCTAGTTTCTATCTCTATAGAAATTGTAAAGTACTCTCTTGCAATTCTTATGCAAGAGTGTGTAACCCTAATCTATGATAAGACTTCTCTTATTTATAGATGTAGGAAAACCCTTCCCTAAACTATTTAGGATTAGGGTTTCTATTCTAATTAAACTCCTTTAAATTAAATTAAACTCCTAATCCAATTAGGAATTCATGTGAGAAGTACTTCTATTAATTAATTCTTAATCCCTATTAGGAATTAAATAATAGTAATAGTAATAATAATAATAAGACTCCTCTTATTTAATTTATATTTAATATTTTCTAAAATATTAAATAATAAATATTTAAGCTATTTAATTTATTCTAATCTCCATAGACTAAATTAAATACACTTAACTTATTATTACAATTATGCCATTTTACTTCTTAAATAAATATTTTCCTTTTGCGGTGTGTGACCCTTTAGGATTCTCCATATTAAACCGGTTGTGAATAAATCAATTAGAACAATTCTAATCTTATTTAAATAAATAAATTAAACTATTTAATTCATTTAAATAAATAATATTTATTCTACAATAAGGGTAAGCCCCCTTAGCGATCAACGACTTTCCAGATAATATAGATTTCAAACATTAATCATAAAAGAACCTTTCACAGTGCATAGTTACCGTACAATTCAATCCTTCTACCCTACAATGTCCCAATTAAAATATAAGACATGGAAATTACTGTCAAGTCTTATTTTATTTAATTATATGTATTTCGATTCTAAAATGCACAACTCTGATAATGCAAATTAGAAACTCCTTTCTAATTTCATTCTGCTTTGGCCAAAGACTTCTGAGTCGTCATTTATCGAATCACATAGGACATTCTCTCCTTTTACTAGAAGTGGTAGATTCTTTATTGATCATTCACCTATCTCCATGTATAACTTATTATACCCAATCATACCCTTTGACATACCCTAAAGGTCTTAAGGGACATGTCAAAGTATAACTCATTCATACACAAGATACTATGATGATCTCAAGTCCAAGGATCACTTATACTACTATCACTAGAGGAATTCCTATTGACAAGCGAGGTAAAAACTCCATTAGGTATTCCTTAGCGAGCCCACGTTCAGTGAACTTATTCTCTAATAAGCACCTACATACATGCTTTAGTGTCTCCACACAAATGATTATGAGATCAATCATCCTCTTCATAAGAGCAAGCAACGTATGTACTAATCTATCCGGATTCACTAATCCCCTTTTTAGTAATCCAACGATTAGGAACAATTTTAGTTTGTGAGCTATCTAGAATTTAGATCTCATTAGCATGATCACCATCATGATTCTAAAAACATTGCTCAAAACTATGAGTTTATCACATTTAATATAACAACACCATGTAGATAAAGTAAAATGCCATTAACAAATGAATAAGATTACAAAGTATATGCTACATCATATCAAATATGATTGGCTTGTGTGCATACTACTTTCAATTTATTCACAACCAGTTTAATATGGAGAACCTAAAGGGTCACACCGCAAAAGAAAAATATTTATTTAAGAAGTAAATGGCATAATTGTAATAATAAGTTAAGTGTATTTAATTTAGTCTATGGAGATAGAATAAATTAAATAGCTTAATATTTATTATTTAATATTTTGGAAATATTAAATATAAATTAATAAGAGGAGTCTTATTATTATTATTACTATTGCTATTATTTAATTCCTAATAGGGATTGGGAATTAATTAATAGAAGTACTCTCTCATGAATTCGTAATTGGATTAGGAGCATAATTAATTAAAGGAGTTTAATTATAATAGAAACTCAAAACCTAAATAGTTTAGGGAAGGGTTTACCTACATCTATAAATAAGAGAAGTCTTATCATAGATTAGGGTTACACACTCTTGCATTAGATTGTGGAGAGTACTTGCAATTTCTATAGAGATAGAAACTAGGGTTTTGCCAACACCCATCTTCTTGAACAACCATTCTTCCTTGGTGGATCACCTCTAGAGGCCAAACACTTGGGTTGCTAACGTTGATCAAGCGAAGGAATTAGTCGGTGAAATTTGATGAGTGTGTTTTATACACACAAATTAAGTGCTTTTGAGCTTGATAATTTGTAAATCCTAAGTCATTTCGTTTGGTCTTATGTGTTTTCATCTTATTGTTGTGTAATATAGTTTTGTATTACTTTTATATATTTTTGTGTGCTTTTATGTGTTTTTACTTTGTTTTGTAGGAATTGAAATAAAGGCCCCTTGGATCGTTGCGTTTTTGGCTCGAATTTGGCATTCCAGCTGCTTGTTTCTCAATTTGACCCATGATGCAATCCGAATCTCTCAAAACTCAAAGAACGAAAGTTGTAGATCTTTGTCTTAGCTTTCCAGAATATTTGGAATCATCCAATTTGAAGTTCGTGTGAGAGAGTTATGGTCATTTTACCATCGAATTTTGCATGAATTTTACACAGCAGTTGCTTTGGGCTCAATTTGAGCCTTACTCCGGCCATTATCTCGACGAGCTCTAGTTATGAAAGTTGTAGTGTGACACCCCCAAATCAAGATTTCCTAACCTCGAATTCGGTGCTCACGATTCTCAACAACAACATACTTTCTAACTAAATGCGGAATAATAAACATACATTGTTTATCGAATAGAAATAAAGTCTTACAATTCCGGTCCCAAGGTTCTTTAACCTTAACATAAAACGTACCCTTAATACAATAAAAGGTTCACTTAATCAAACAACATTCAAGAATAACTAGTACATAGGCACTAACGGGCATCTATTCTTGCACCTTCCCTTTTCCTTTGTCTCCTCTAGACGTTTCTTCTTTCTGCCTTAGCTGAAAATAAAGATCATGATATAGCAAGGGTAAGCAACTAATTTGCTTAGCAAGTATATACACAAAGAGATATATCATGATAGAAGGAAGTTTCGCTTTCAATGTTCAACAACAGTATAAGAGTGTGAAGGAACATGAATTAGTAAACAACAGTTGAATATCCGAATGATTGAACGACAATTACTGAGTGGTTTGAAATAACCAAGGACGTTTTCCAAGGTTCTCAGCATTTAAACTGGACCTCTTAAAAGTTTTGGTAATCGAGGGGATCAGCCTCTCATACCCCGTGATTTATGCATAAACACTTAATAACCAGCATTGATATCATGCCTTAAACAAGTTTATCCTTTTCTCAGCCAAGAGTTCTTACCATAGGAATTTAATAAGAACAGCTTTTAAAATACCATTGTCTTAACCAATTTAGACGTGCTGGATCTAGCTGATACAAATAGCATAGATCTATCTCATAAACAATTCATGCTTGAAAAAAAACTTTAATTAAATTTACAGTTCAATCATAATAGGATAGGAATTCAATTGCACAAGGTGCGAATCTCAATAATCAGTATAGATGTGAATAATCGACAATAATTATTCACTAACACGCTTCAAAAATAATAACTCGAGATTTAGTTAGGGAACTTGCAATAATGTAAGAAGGTTAGGAACTTGCCTGTTTGCTCAGCTACAAACAATTCTAGCTTTAACTATTTGGCCTTGAAGAACCTAACATAGATAATGTCGGTCTATCAATTAGTATTGCGTAGTTGTACGCCGATACGCTTACTTATGCTATTCATTTAACAATTTAGCAATTCACATAGCACACAGTAAATAAACTATAGTAATTTTATAAGGCACTTAATTGCTTTCTAGATTTGTGGTTTAATTAATCAACCACGAATCCCTTAAGAATAAACACTGATTGAACCCTTAAGCAATTAATTATAATTGTCTAATTAATGAACACTACTCTTTCTTAAGTAATATTCATTTATTACCCCTTAGACAATTTATCAAAATTGTCCAGTTAAGGTGCTATTTAAAATCTCCTTACTTATTAACTTTATCTTTCTTTAATTACTATTTAATATTTGTTAAACAGTAATTAATTAATTATCTTTAGTTATTAATAATAGTAATTATTAACTAATTATATTTACTAATTATTTAATTATTAATTAAATAATAATCGAATTATTAATTTTAAATCGTCTTTAATTATTATTTAATAATAATTAATTAGGTTTATTTATTATTTAAAGTTAATCAAATAATAAATAATTAATTAGTAAATATGAATTATCTTTAGTTATTATTTAATAATAAATAATAACTAATTAGATTTATTTATTATTTAAGGTTATTCAAATAATAATTAATTAACAAGTATGAATTATCTTTAGTTATTATTTAATAATAACTAATTAGGTTTATTTATTATTAAAGTTAATCAAAAAATAAATAAATAAATAAATAAATAAACAATTTACTATACATGGAAAATATAAATAGCCATATAAGGCTATTATTTTATTACTTCTTATTCATAACTTAATTATTATCTAATAATAATTAAATATTTATTGTTTATTGATAATTACTTTATTCATACATATGTAGTAATCTTTATTTATTATTAATAATAAATAACTTTATCAGCTTCATTTATTATTTAATATTAATTAAATAATAATTAAATATTTATTATCTTTATTTATTATTTATTGATAAATAATAATTAATTAACTTACTAATTTTATTTATTAGTTGTAATGACTAATTAGTTCACAAGTATAATATCAGCTCCAAATTAATAATCAATATTTGGGCCAATGATAGCATGGTTAGTTTATTAAACAATTTGCCATCATTTGTTAGTTATACGAATAACCCAAATGATTTACACCACCAATTTCCTGTAATTCTATTTCAATTGTGCAGCCCATTATTCAAACAACAGGGAAAAGAAAAGAATTCAATCAAAAAAATTTCTTAGAGACATTTCGTCGAACACCTTGTGGGCGTATCAAAGGTCGACGCTGGCTTAGTTCATAGGCAAAATCAAGCTGCCGAACCTTATGGTTCTTTAACATACAGAATCTCAACCAAGCAGTATAACCCAAGCAATAAAATGAAATCCCAACATAGAACGAGATACAAATTAAACAGCACAATACAGTATCAGTTTGTAAATCCCAAACAACATATATTAAAATCAATATCATTAGCTGCTAGAACCTTTAAGGTTCAGTAACAACAGTTTCCCCAAAACAAACCTAACACAGTGCTAAAAACGAACACAATTGGCAACATCATACAACACAACCACAATCGGCAACCCAAATTCCATTTACATAAGGAAGAAAACCTAAAAATTAAACTATCACAGTAGCTCAGACATCCCATTGCCATACCTTGGGTTCGATCGGCTAATTTCCTTTCTTCACTGCGACTTGCTTTCCTCTTTTGAATTTTGACTTACAAATTTTCTTCGGCGGACTTGTTTTAGGGTTTGTGAAGATATCAATTTATAGTAGCAATTTTACCCAAATTGGTTTGGGTATTACCTTACTTGGCCGGTTAAGGACCGCCGGTAGGAGGGAGGTAGCGACTGACGGCCCATCACTTCCCAGCTGGGTTCGGTCGGCATCTCGAGTCGTGTGTTGCCATGGGTCACGTCGCCGGTCACCTTAAATCCACCGGTCCGATTGGTTGTCCATGACAGTCCCTGGCTTAGCCCGTTGGTTAATTCCTCCACGCCGCCCGCTTGCTTCGAGCTGTCGCCGGCGTACGCCTGGCGACACCTCCTGTTCGTCCCATTCAATCTGGTTGAGGGTTTGATTCGATTGAGAAGCTAGGGCTTCAGATTCCCTTCTTGCTTGACTGATTTCCCCAAATCGATCGCTTGGGTTATCTATCCTAATTCGATTTCTCTGATTTGAAACCCCTCCCCCATTTGGACTTGCCGGTTAACAAAGAAATGGAACGGGTTCTATTAGGCTGGTAGGGAAATTGGGCTCAAAGGAATTGGGTTAGCCGATTGGATTGAGGATTGGGCTCACCCACTAGTTGGGTCGGCCAGAAGAATGGGAAGCAGCCCAAAAAAAAAATAACTTAGGAAATTGGGTTCAAGAAAGAAATGGGTTAATCCATTTATTAGAATTAATAAGACCACACTTATAAATTAACTAACTTAATTAATTAATTGTTTAAAAAAAAAAAATTATTTTTAACAATAAATTCCTTATTATACTTTATGATATTAAAATTAAATAATTGGTGTAATTATTTACTGTTTTAGCTATTCATTCAAGTTATATAATTCGATAACTTGAATTTATCGTTAAGTTGAGGTGAAATTTATTATTTAACCCCTTAACATTATAACTTAGATCGTATAATTATTCAATCAAGTAATGATGCATATACATGGGCCTAATTAAGCACATAAAATAATTTCCTAGAAAATAAAATTTTATATTATATAAAAATGAATTGATAGCATAGTTACAAAATTTCTCGGACATTACATGTAGAGCTACTTCTTCGCTTTCCAGAGCCTACTTAATCACCTTAATCCGAGTTCGGACGAAGAAGTTATGACCATTTTTCCAACAGACGTCGAAACTGATTCGGGGTATACTATTCTACCGCCGGGGCGGTAGATTCCAGCACTATTCCACCGCCGGGGGCGGTAACTCCCTGGATGCAGTCCAGATTTTCGCGATTTTTGGCCAAATTTTGATATCTAAGCTAGGGTTTCACACACCCATCTCTTATAACATCCAGGGGGCGGCTGGAACTCATATTCTAACCATACTAACTCCATCTAACACCTTCTAACATCAAATCTAGAGAGAGGAAGCTACCAAATACATCCAATTAGAGGGCCAAAGTGCTAAAATCAAGCTACATCAAGCAAGGCCAAATAGCAAAAACATCAAGGATTGCAAAATCAAGGAGGAGAAGCTAGTGTTCATCATCAACCCATCAAACATCATATGAAAATATACAAAAATGGTTTTATCTCTAGTTTTCTCTTCTATTTTGTAATCCAACATGATGTATAAATTGAATATGATGTTATTTGTAGTTACCATGACCTAGAACTAATTTTCTAAGATTTCAATGGAACCCAATACATAGTTTGAATTGAATGCTCTCTCTTTGATGTTGGTTAATTATTTGTGATTGAATATCATAATTTATGCTTTATGTATTAATTACCTAGCTAGTAATTACCTTGGGAACCTATATGAAATTAAGAAATGGATTATAGTGTTAAGACCTTGTTATGATATCATGTGAAAATTAGATATTCCTATGGGTAATTTATGAAATTAAGTGACGTGTGTTTTATTTATTACCCTCATGAATAGATAATTTGATTGTATTTAGGATAGACATATACCTAAATACCACATGTATCCATTGGAGAATCCATGCTTAATGATTTATATTGCGAAAGTTAGTAATTGATGGAGTAGTTAATGAGGTTTTGTGACATACACCTTACTAATTGTTCTTGATATGAGAATCTTGCTAGTGTGTAGAATAGAAATATATCTATACACCGTATTGGGAAATACGTATTTGACCATCGAGAGAGGCTTGTATATACTTGTGATTTCTCGGATAACAATTCTTGTGATTTAACTAGTTGAAAAGAGAGAGTTAGGATATTTAAATGAAGTGTTGGGGGAAATTGCAATCTTAGACTTATTAATATTAGATTTCATTATCTTAAAGCTTTCTATAGTTCTTGGATTATTTATTATCGTTATTAATGCAAAACAACAAAAACAATTGTCATTTGTTTAAATAAGATTGAGATGATAAAAGGTTAGTACTTGAAAAACATTAGTAATAATTCCTCGTGGGATCGATACTCTACTTACTCTTTATTACTTGTTGACCTCGTATACTTGCGCGTATTTATCATTATGTAAATCGGACAACAAGTTTTTGGCGCCATTGCCGAGGAATTATTTTTCTAGTGTTTTTTCAATATTAATTACAATCAAATTAGTCTTTATATAAACTTGTATATAAATTTGTTTTTACTTTATTTTAACTTTTTTTCTGTTTTAATGCTTTTACGAGGTACACCATAGATGACTTTGTTGATCAATGGCCGTACACGCGTATGACTCAACCAAGGGAAACTGGGATTGATGAACTTAATGCATTTTCTGCATTGTTAGCATAATTTAAAACACTATCAAGGAAGTTGGATGCTTTAGTAGTAGAGAGCACTCAAGGTATAGCAGTGACATGTGATTATTGTGCTGACAATCACCCGAGTCATCAATGCACCGTCAGTTTTGGACCGGTACATTACGGTGGTGATTACTTCAATAACATGCTTATCCCGATTATCACCAAGATTGGGGGTATCACCCGGATACTACATGGAGCTACAATTATGATGATCAATGTTATGCTCTAAGCCCATCATACACTCTTGAATCTCAGAATCAAGCTCCTACTCAAGAAGAAGGAATGTCAAAATTCGAGGAACTTGTGTCCAAGATCATGGCTTCGAATGAGGAGATGTTGAAAAGTCAGGAGATGTCGATTCGAAATCTTGAGAACCAGGTGGGACAACTTATCATTGCCTTCAATAATAACTATCAAGAAGAATGGCCCAATGACTCGTATCCGGAAACTGATGGAGTGCCCGAGCTGATTTTCGAGGAATCTATAGGGGAGAAGACATGTGAGGAGCAAGAAGTGGAGGCCGAGGAAGATCTAGCCTTGAGCTCCAATGATGATGAGCCAATTTTGATAGTGCCTCATACACCTTCTCCACCGAAGCTCAAGGATTCTGGCAGTTTTGCAATACCGTGTCCACTTGGTAGTCATTTCTTAGGCGAGGCTCTATGTGACGATGGAGCTAGTATGAATGTGGAACCATGGTGGGCCGAGGAAATGAAGATAGAAGAAGAGCCCGTTGTGCTTTACAAGCCCCAATGCCCCAATCTTATCACAGACACAACGGATGAAGCACCTAGCTTGTTGGCATTTGAAATTGAGAACTTATCTACAAAAAGCAAGCTAGGTGACTTTAGAACAATGACCCTTATTGAGGAGAAACCCTCAAATATTACATGGCTATCAATGGATGGTGGGTTCCTCAATTATCGAAGGGGAATTGGATAAAAACAGGAAGTTAGTCAAGCCGAGGACTATAAACCAAGCGCTTGATGGGAGGCAACCCATTATCTCTATTCGTATCCTTTATGTTTAGTTGTTATATTTCAATTTCGCAAGTTTCAAATTTTCAAGTTTCAAAATTTCAATGCATGTGTTTTTGTTAGTTTAGCTTGTGACTTTGATTTGCTATTTAGGACCATTCTTCGCTCAAATTGTCTAATGTATGCTTGGTATGTTGCATTATATCAGGTTGGGTGTGTTGAGGATGACCATTACTTTGAATTGTGAAAAATCAAGTTTTGGGATACAGGGGGTTGGCGCCCCGGTGGAAAATTGAAGAATAAAATTTTCGCCACGACGCGAGCTCGCCCCGGCAGTAAAACGTAGTACAATTTCCCGCCCCGGCGAGCTCACAAGGCAGGATTTTCTCGCCCTGGCGAGCCAAAAAAAAATTATTTCTTCCCAAGCCAGATTGTATTATCATTCACACTTCCAAACTCATTCTTCCCCTCTCCCACATGGATTCATCTTAACCCACTGAGCATTCAAAATGATTCATCTCCAAATTGAAGGTACTAAACAAACAACTTCTTTTGCTAACACAACGCAAGGTACTCACTCCAATTTTTGCATACAAGTAAAATAAATTTGTCAATTGTGATGGGTATTCTTGGTTAGTTAAACTGTTGTACTTGGATTTGTATTAGGTAATCATACACTATCAAATTTTGATAAATTTAGATTGGTTGCCCAATTGAGTTCGTGTTGGCTCAATTGGAGGATTTTAGGTTATTCATTACTATGATTTGATTAAATATTACATTAACTTAGCAATTTTTGTTGAGACTGAGTTTGGGGGAGGTATTTGATGAAGAATTTCAATCAGCACACATCACGTAGTCAACGAATTGTCTAAAAGAATGTTGGCCTGATTGAGCATTGTTTGGTAAGGAATTGCTTAGTTATTATCCGAATGCCGCCCAGTGCATGTTCCTGAGCCATAACCGTTACCAGTTTATCCACCATCAGACTTAAATGTTTAGAAGACTATGGTCAAGCACGACGCTTGGTCAATCAGGGAAGTTCTCAGTTTTCATTTCTTTATCTTATAAACAATGAGGACATTGTTCACTTTGAGTTTGGGGGTGGATCATATACCATTGGCATCATAGCTACATAGCATGTGTTAGTTATTTGTGCATTTTAATGTTGTTTGCTATTTAAAAAAAATTATGTTTAGGATGTGTCGCTTGAGCATTGTTTTAATTTGATTCGAACTACGATCCATGGTCTATGATAAGAACTTATTTGAATTGATTCTATCTCATAGAAAATGGATAAATGTTTCTTAGTCTTTGTGCTTAATCGTTATTATAGTTATTGTATTGCTTATGCGTCCTTTCACTCTTTTGCACCTACCCATGAGTATTGAGCTAGTTGTATGCTTATTGAAGGCTTTTATAACCGAATGCTTGTGGGAAATATCTATAAACTTTAGAAATCATTTAAATATCACTCGAAACAAGGTGTCCAAATTTGTTGCGTTTGAATTGATGGTCATGTGGTGAGTTAAGATGGAGCGTAAAATGCATTCACTCATGGACACATGCGTAGGAGAGATAGAGCGTAAAACGCACTCTCTTATAATTTTGATAAAAGTAAAACATCTATGTTTATCAAATCTTGCGTTGGGTTAAGATGGAGCGTAAAACGCACTCACCCACAAGAGTGGACTTAGGATAAAATGGAGCATAAAATGTACTTACCTAGAGTCCTTTGATTTCATATTTTTGGAAATTGTGATTTGTATACCTTTGTATTGAGTGATGTGTTAAGCATGTAGTTTTTGTGGTTTATTTTGATTATTTCATAAGGTAATGTGGTTGCATAGCTTCATCCGAGCTTGATTGGTTTAGTGCTATTGGGTACTCACATACATACATGGAAGGGACCTAAAGCAAGTTATGACTAGCTAATTGTAAATTTAAACTTCCAACGTTTTGAAAGTTTCCTTGAGTTTTCATTGTAGACACTCAAATTTTGCACTTCGTATGCTAACCCTGACAGGAGGGCAAAATCGTCAATTAACCGGCCTGCGAGAGCAAGGGATGGACAAGTACGAGCACTCGACGCCACCGCGACGATTTATAACCGAAACCGACGTGATAACAAGGCTGTCCGAATTGGGCATTCCCGGAGGATGTGGCACGCCTCCCAGTGATTCCCGAACTATAAAATAAGAGCCTGTCAGCGAAAACCGACGTCACGACACGAGAATCGAGGTGTAGCTCGAAAATCGAGAAGATCAGCCCACCCAGCCGCGGATTGATCTGCGGCCAATGATTAAAATAATTGAAGTGCGCGGCGGGCGGCTGAGCGGCTGAAGTGCGCGGCGGGCGCGGGGAAACCGAGGCCAGCCGCAGATCAATCTACGGCCAGCCGCGGATCAATTTGCGGCCAGCCGCAGATCAATCTGTGGCTGCCTCTGATTAACCTATTTCAGCTCATTTAGGATACAGAAGGTGAGGCAGCGGCGGAAGAAAGAAAAAAAAAAGAGGAAGAACCAGCAGCCATAGCAGCGAGAAAAGGAGAGAAAAGAGGGAAAAAAGAGAGGAATTAAAACTCTTTTGATTAGATTGTATAACATACAACTCCTACACTATTCAATATACGAATTTTTATACGCATCGTGGGTGTCATTTGTAAGGTGAAAAAAAAAACCTTCTTTTATAGCATTTTTGTTATATCATTTTGTTAATCTTCTTGTCAATTGGGTTATGTGAAATGTAGTTTTTCTTGTATATTGTTGTGGATCCATGGATTGAGGACTATTAGTGAGGGTTCCAATTGGAACGAAATTCTTCCTAATGGCCCGATGATATCCATTTGATGATTGTTAGCTCGTTATAGTGATGTAGCAATTTTGGATGTGAGCCTAGGAACGCGACCCCGTGGTCCCAAATCCGATGATGGACAATTTTGGTGTATGTAATCCTTTATTGTAAATTGTAATCGTCGGGCCTTAAAACGATACCAAGTTAAAAATCGGGTTTAAGGCCCCCGAAATAGTGAAATATGTGCTTGTGGGCGTTTGGGGTTATTTTGATGGCTCACATGCCCATGAATAACCCCAACGCATTTTAATGCTTGATTTGATTTATGACACAAATTGATTTCAAAGCTAAACGATAAAGATTTTCGTAAAATCAATCAAATTAGGTTATTAGCATCACGAGGATAAGAAATTGGGAATGCTAATGAATGTTGATTCCTCTTTAACGAGAAGGCTAAAGGAAAAATCGTTTTCAAACATCACAAAAATGGTTTCGTAAAATAAGTAACGTTTTATTAAATCTTTGTGCATAGGGTTAAAGAGATTCTAGAAGTTGCCCACCGTGCTATTTACGAAAGCAACGTATAGATCTCGATTCCTATTTTGACGAAAGTTTATAAAACTCTTGTTTTTGCCAAAACGACACCTAATGAAAATCTCATAAGTTTTTGACAATTAAAATCAAACCTTTCTCATAAAGCTTTCTCGTTAAGCCAAATGACATTCTAAAGCGTTCTCAAATTAAAGCACGACTTTCCCTAAAAATCCAAATGATTCTTTCATGCAAACTCACCACGACATTCACATAGACACACACACACACACGCGCACATAGACACACACATTCAAGAATTAAAGGATAGGAAAAGCATAAAGATTGTAGTAACCGTGTTTCATGGAAGTCGGGGGGTGCCTAACACCTTCCCCTCGCTTAAGCAAGCCCCCGAACTCTATGAATCTCGGTTTGCAGACCAATTAATTCGGAGTCACATATGAGCCAGCGATTTATAAAAAACGAAAACTCGGATGAGTTGGTACATCCATTTCAAATATACCAACTGGCGACTCTAGTTAATTGGCTCATCATAAAAAACGATATTTCAAAACCCCGTCGACATCAATGCCGACCTTTTCCAAACATCATCTAATAACAAAGGCTAAAATCGGAAAAGGACAATATCGCATTAGAGACGAAAAACCGGCGTCGACAGCTGGCGACTCTGCTGGGGACATTAGAGGGCTTAAGCCGCGTTTAAATCTTGATGCTATCCTATCATTCAAAAATTTGTGTGCATGCGATATTTTGATCATTTTTACTTTTATTGTGTGAATGTGTGTTTTGTCCAATAAGTGAATGATTGAATGTGATTGCTTTAATTTAAAGTAAAATCATTTGCATACGGTGAGGACGATGAATGTGAATGTATGTTGAGAGAGTACCTCCTCCTGAGGCGAACCTGTCGGTTGCTTATTACTGGACTCGAAGGGGCTGCTCCCCGGAGATGGCTCAGGAAACGCACCACCCAAATCCGCTCCAATCGAAAGGATTCAGACGAATAGATTGCGAAGATTTGGGGACCTTCATGCCGAAAAGCCCGTGAGAGTAACCCTAGGATAGGTCAGCCTCAGATTAACCCAACGCAGGAAAAGTCTCTTCATGCCCTTTTACGTTCACGCGTATAAATGTCATGATCCCACTCATATATGCTTCCCTTTCTGTCAAAAGAAGTTATTAACCTCTATGTTTTGCAGGGAATGGCTGGGGAGGCATAATAAAGTCATGCTTAACGTTTGTTATTGCGTTTAAAGACTACTAACTTTCTGTTTTGCAGAAAAAGATTAAAAAACCTAAAACACAAAGTTACAGCTTTAGCATGCATCCATATCCTTTCATTTCCCCGGACTAAACTTCGAACCATTGTCTCTGTAGGATTGCTCCTCAAACCCGTTCACAGTCTAAAAGGGCCCAAGACTCTACATCTGAAATGGCTGATCTTCCATCTACTAATCCTGGTTCCATATCTCGTCAGGAATTTGATGATTTCTAGAAACAGAAAGGCAAAAAACAATCATCCAGTACAGGTGCAGAGAGTGGGGCCGTCCTGACAGCCTAACTTCACTGGTCAGAGGGCGGATGGGCGAAGAAGATTCGAGACCTCGAAAAATCGAGTATTCACCCCACTCGGGGATCCTCTTGAGCAGGTGTTGGCCGTATTGATAGCCCAGAGGAAAATAGTCGGTTTGGCAGCCCCAAGTGACCCGAATGGAAGAAGATTTGACCCAAGCAAGCGATGCGCCTATCACTCAGGTTCCCCTGGTCATGATACGCAGGAATGTTGGACGCTGAAGCACAAAATTCAGGACTTGATTGATAGTGGGGAAATCGTGGTGGAACGGCCAGGGTCACCAAATGTTGAATCCTCTACCTAAGCATGATGGGGAAGGGGGTAAATCCAGAAGTATGGCAGTGAATCCCGACCAGTAGAAGATCAATGGGTTTTAAAATTCTGAGTTTTATTTCAAATCCATGCACGCTCATGTCATTTTGTCATGTTATCCAAAAGGAAGATCATGTGCTGAAATGTGTTATATATATGACAAGCATTTTTCGTTTTATGGCAGTACCCCAATTTGAGGCATTCTAGCCCGACAAGTAATATGGCCAAATTTGAAGGAGGATCACGATTTTGGTATAAAGCTAGATTTCGATCTGATGGCGATTGAGCAAAACGAGACAGATATCGACAATACGCCTGACGAGATCGAGGGATGGGTCGAAGATAAACCCAAACCCGACTTAGACCAAACCATCGCCATCAAACATCAGAACCCCCAAACGATCACGAAGAACCCAGAGTAGGGGCAAAAAAAAAAAACAACTTTACACTGGATCAAAAATCCCCCAAACCTTTCAACAGGTCAAAGGACCGGATCTTTTGTCAGCCCAGTGAGATGCCGATGCAACCAGTACGAGGGAGATCACAAGAAAAACAACTTAACGCTGGGGCATTTGTCAGCTACCCAGGAAGTGATGGCGTGCAAATTGGCACCCATGCAACAATCTCGTCAACATGCACCATCATCATCAAATGCTACGATCATTTGGCATTTGTCAAGCATAGTTTTCCCGGGATACGGTGACCCGCGTGAAAGGGGATTTTATTTGACTTGATAGGAATCGGATTAATTCTGACAAGCATCCGTGGAGCACGATTGTGAGTATGATTAGACGAAGAAGGCTGTTCAACCTCTTGATCAGGTACAAAGCCTTAATTCAAAGCAACGTTTGCGACAGAATCGACCTCATGTGACAGCCTTCACTTTGCATTTGCACAAACTTTCAGTTGTGGGGTATAAAACTATGACGACGTTGATGACAATTAATACGTAGTCAAACAGTCAATAATTATCAAGCAAATAACAGGAAGTCAGACGGTAAATGATTATCAAACTAATGTCTCGAATCGTGGCCTGGGTTATTCGAGTAATTAAGCCCGAGGGGTGTCTCTACACCTGGTGCCCTAAAGCCATCTGGCTTGGGAGTCGCTGGCACAACATTCGCTACATGGGTAACTCAGAGCCTAAGAAAACGAGCATTACAGTCGAGGAGGCCCGAGCAGATTCGAATCGTGGCATGGGCTACTCGAGTAATTAAGCATAAGGGGTGTCTCTACATCTGGTGCCCTAAAGCCGTCTGGTTTGGGAGTCACCGGCCTAACACTCGCTACATGGGTAACTCAAGCCTAAGAGAACGAATCTTGCACAAGGTCAAGCAAAGAATGAATGGTGCAAACCACCAGCTTGTCTCGAACCGTGGCCTTTGTTACTCGAGTAAATAAACCCGGAGGGGTGTCTGCACACCTAATGCCCCAAAACCGTCTGGTTCGGGAGTCATTGGTCCAAAACTCGTTAAATGGGTGACTTTGAGTAGCGTAAGAAAACGAGACAAGTGAAGTGGGCTAATAAAAAGAAAGGATAATATGAAAAAAAAACTCTCGGCCTTAAACAAAAAGTCAGGAAAGAGAAACCCCTACTGAATGCTGCATCGCACAGTGCATTTGTCATATGACGTTAATCCTGCTAAGGACGTTGTCGAGAATGGAGACAGAGTGCCTTTGACGAGGGAAGGTAGTACTTTTAAATTCGACCTTACTCACCTACAATGACCATGAATGCTTGAAGGTGTTCTTACGATTTCATAACTCGTCAAATAGAAAATCATCGACTCACGAGGGATTTAAAAAAAAAAAAAAAAAAAAAAAAACTTCCAATCTAGTACAATCACGGTTCACAACTTGCTAGATTGTGCGATCAGTAGATATTCAATTTCATGTGCTTTAACTGCATTTTTGTCGAGATTATAATATCTTTGTGTTGAACTAACACTAACGGCCTGAGCCTTCAAGTTATGGCATTTATTAGTCATATGATATGCAGGATCTTGCAGAGCTGTGGATAACTCAACACGGTCAACATCGCGAGTTTTCGATATAAATCCTTGGTAACAACACGTGCCAAGGCTGGGGCAGTTAAGAATCGTGAAATGGAAGGAAGCCGAGGCTGCACAGAACTTCTCGTCATTGGGCCTCTCCCCAATCCTGACTATCACTGCCTCGACATCCAATTGATCCACGTGCATGAGTATATACAAGGATGATATAATGCGGGACAACAGCATATCGGCCATCAAAAATGATCAAAAGGCCAAGGAGCCCAACATAGCTGTCGATCATCACAGAGAGCGAAACAGACTGCCTCAACTCGATGAAATGAAGACGACCAAGAACAGGCAGAGTACCAAACCAATGTTGAAGTCTAGAAACTACACTTCACAACGAGGCGTGATCCAGTCAAATGTTGGCAAACAGCGACGACTGTCGAATCGTATCATTTGACTGAACAGGGGTCATTTCTATCTAAACATATGTTGTGCACATGCATCTGTCCATAACATATCTGCCAGATCATGCTTAACATCTTTTGCATGCATACACGTACGATCAAAATGAAAGGAAAGTACAAGCACGTCGCTTTCAACCTCACAAATGATCAGAGTGATGGCTTTTGCGGCATGGTACATGAACGATGTTGTTGGGAGATCCAGGACATGAAGCCGATCACCCATCCCATTCCAAAAAAAAAAAAGAAAAAAAAAATCACTCAAAAATAAACAATGACCCCTGGGAAGGGCTGGTATCCAAGCAAGAAGTGATCCCTGGGAAGGGCCGGTATCCAATCAATCAGTGATCCCTGGGAAGGGCTGGTATCCAAGCAATCAACGACCCCTGGGAAGGGCTGGTATCCAACCAATCAAGGACCCCTGGGAAGGGCTGGTATCCAAACAAGAAGTGAACCTGGGAAGGCATCCAAGCAAACCACAACAAGATGGTGAGCACCCTTGGAAGGGCTGATATCCAAAAAACTAACACCCTGGGAAGGGCTGAGATCCAAACCACTAACACCTTGCGAAGGGCTGATATCCAAAAACTAACACCCCTGGGAAGGGCTGAGATCCAAACAACTAACACCTTGGGAAGGGCTGATATCCAAACGACTAACACCTTGGGAAGGGCTGATATCCAAACAACTAACACCCTGGGAAGGGCTGAGATCCAAACGATCGACCGGCGACGATAACCGGCGATCACGAGATGGGTGACCAGCGACGAAACCCGGCCCCGACAAGACGATCGACCGACGACGATAACCGGCGATTACGAGATGGGTGACCGGCGACGAAACCCGGCCCCGACGAGACGATCGACCGGCGACGATAACCGGCGATTACGAGATGGGTGACCGGCGACGAAACCCGGCCCCGACGAGACGATCGACCGGTGACCATAACCAGCGATTACGAGATGGGTGACCGGCGACGAAACCCGGCCCCGACAAGACGATCGACCGTCGACGATAACGGGCGATTACGAGATGGGTGACCGGCGACGAAACCCGGCCCCGACGAGACTATCGACCGGCGACGATAACTGGCGATTATGAGATGGGTGACCGACGACGAAACCCGGCCCCGACGAGACGATCGACCGGCGACAATAACCGGCGAATACGAGATGAGTGACCGGCGACGAAACCCGGCCCCGACAGGACGATCAACCGGCGACGATAACCGACGATTGCGAGATGGGTGACCAGCGATGAAACCCGGCCCCGACGAGACGATCGACCGGCGACGATAACCGGTGATTTCAAGATGCGTGACCGGATACGAGACCCGGCCCCGACGAGATGATCGACCGGCGACGAGACCCGGCGATTACGAGACGAGCGACAGGTCAGGGATTGATGCATTGACACTTTTACGAATGTTTTGCATACTTTACATATTGTGTTGCATCATGAGTTACATGTGTTGCATCATGTATGTATTGTCATTCTTATGCACTGTCATTCATGCATCGGGTGTCTATTTCTTTATCCTATTCATTTCATTTAACATTTCATAAACATGATAAAGAGGGGCAGCTGTGGACACCCAAATTTTGCACTTCGTATGCTAACCCTGACAGGAGGGCAAAATCGTCAATTAACCGGCCTGCGAGAGCAAGGGATGGACAAGTACGAGCACTCGACGCCACCGCGACGATTTACAACCGAAACCGACGTGACAACAAGGCTGTCCGAATTGGGCATTCCCGGAGGATGTGGAACGCCTCCCAGTGATTCCCGGACTATAAAATAAGAGCCTGTCGGCGAAAACCGACGTCACGACACGAGAATCGAGGTGTAGCTCAAAAATCGAGAAAATCAGCCCACCCAGCCGCGGATTGATCTGCGGCCAATGATTAAAATAATTGAAGTGCGCGGCGGACGCGGGGAAACCGAGGCCAGCTGCAGATCAATCTGCGGTCAGCCGCGGATCAATCTGCGGCCAGCCGCAGATCAATCTGTGGATGCCTCTGATTAACCTATTTCAGCTCATTCAGGATAAAGAAGGTGAGGCAGCGGCGGAAGAAAGAAAAAAAAAGAGGAAGAACCAGCAGCCATAGCAGCGAGAAAAGGAGAGAAAAGAGGGAAAAAAGAGAGGAATTAAACTCTTTTGATTAGATTGTATAACATACAACTCCTACACTATTCAATATACGAATTTTATACGCATCGTGGTGTCATTTGTAAGGTGAAAAAAAAACCTTCTTTTATAGCATTTTTGTTATATCATTTTGTTAATCTTCTTGTCAATTGGGTTATGTGAAATGTAGTTTTTCTTGTATATTGTTGTGGATCCATGGATTGAGGACTATTAGTGAGGGTTCCAATTGGAACGAAATTCTTCCTAATGGCCCGATGATATCCATTTGATGATTGTTAGCTCGTTATAGTGATGTAGCAATTTTGGATGTGAGCCTAGGAACGCGACCCCGTGGTCCAAATCCGATGATGGACAATTTTGGTGTATGTAATCCTTTATTGTAAATTGTAATCGTCGGGCCTTAAAACGATACCAAGTTAAAAATCGGGTTTAAGGCCCCCGAAATAGTGAAATATGTGCTTGTGGGCGTTTGGGGTTATTTTGATGGCTCACATGCCCATGAATAACCCCAACGCATTTTAATGCTTGATTTGATTTATGACACAAATTGATTTCAAAGCTAAACGATAAAGATTTTCATAAAATCAATCAAATTAGGTTATTAGCATCACGAGGATAAGAAATTGGGAATGCTAATGAATGTCGATTCCTCTTTAACGAGAAGGCTAAAGGAAAAATCGTTTTCAAACATCACAAAAATGGTTTCGTAAAATAAGTAACGTTTTATTAAATCTTTGTGCATAGGGTTAAAAAGATTCTAGAAGTTGCCCACCGTGCTATTTACGAAAGCAACGTATAGATCTTGATTCCTATTTTGACGAAGGTTTAGAAAACTCTTGTTTTTGCCAAAACGACACCTAATGAAAATCTCATAAGTTTTTGACAATTAAAATCAAACCTTTCTCATAAAGCTTTCTCGTTAAGCCAAATGACATTCTAAAGCGTTCTCAAATTAAAGTACGACTTTCCCTAAAAATCCAAATAATTCTTTCATGTAAACTCACCACGACCTTCACATAGACACACACACACACGCGCGCACATAGACACACACATTCAAGAATTAAAGGATAGGAAAAGCATCAAGATTGCGGTAACCGTGTTTCACGGAAGTCGAGGGGTGCCTAACACCTTCCCCTCGCTTAAGCAAGCCCCCGAACTCTATGAATCTCGGTTTGCAGACCAATTAATTCGGAGTCACATATGAGCCAGCGATTTATAAAAAATGAAAACTCGGATGAGTTGGTACATCCATTTCAAATATACCAACTGGCGACTCTAGTTAATTGGCTCATCATAAAAAACGATATTTCAAAACCCCGTCGACATCAATGCCGACCTTTTCCAAACATCATCTAATAACAAAGGCTAAAATCAGAAAAGGACAATATCGCATTAGAGACGAAAAACCGGCATCGACATTCATGTGTTTATGCTTTGAGACCATTAGTTAGCTTTTTAATTCATTGCTCAAGTTAGTTTATTTAGAAATGTTTAATTTTTATAGTTTGTGTGTTTTGCTTGAGGACAAGCAAAGGTTTAAGTTTGGGGGTATTTGATGAGTGTGTTTTATACACACAAATTAAGTGCTTTTGAGCTTGATAATTTGTAAATCCTAAGTCATTTCGTTTGGTTTTATGTGTTTTCATCTTATTGTTGTGTAATATAGTTTTGTATTACTTTTATATGTTTTTGTGTGCTTTTATGTGTTTTACCTTTGTTTTGTAGGAATTGAAATAAAGGCCCCTTGGATCGTTGCGTTTTTGGCTCGAATTTGGCATTCCAGCTGCTTGTTTCTCAATTTGACCCATGATGCAATCCGAATCTCTCAAAACTCAAAGAATGAAAGTTGTAGATCTTTGTCTTGGCTTTCCAAAATATCCGAAATCATCTAATTTGAAGTTCGTATGAGAGAGTTATGATTATTTTACCATCGGATTTTGCATGAATTTTACACAGCAGTTGCTACGGGCTCAATTTGAGCCTTGCTCCGGCTATTATCTCGATGAGCTCAAGTTATGGAAGTTGTAGAGCTACTTCTTAGCTTTCCATAGCCTACTTAATCGCCTTAATCTGAGTTCGGACAAAGAAATTATGGCTATTTTTCCAACAGACATCGAAATTGATTCATGGTATACTATTCTACCGCCGGGGCGGTAGATTCCAGCACTATTCCACTGCCGGGGCGGTAACTCCCTGGATGCAGTCCAGATTTTCGCGATTTTTGGCCAATTTTTGATATCTAAGCTAGGGTTTCACACACCCATCTCTTATAACATCCAGGGGGCGGCTGGAAGTCATATTCTAACCATACTAACTCCATCTAACACCTTCTAACATCAAATCTAGAGAGAGGAAGCTACCAAATACATCCAATTAGAGGGCCAAAGAGCTAAAATCAAGCTACATCAAGCAAGGCCAAAGAGCAAAAACATCAAGGATTGCAAAATCAAGGAGGAGAAGCTAGTGTTCATCATCAACCCATCAAACATCATATGAAAATCTACAAAAGTGGTTTTATCTCTAGTTTTCTTTTCGATTTTGTAATCCAACATGATGTATAAATTGAATATGATGTTATTTGTAGTTACCATGACGTAGAACTAATTTTCTAAGATTTCAATGGAACCCAATACATAGTTTGAATTGAATGCTCTCTCTTTGATGTTGGTTAATTATTTGTGATTGAATATCATAATTTATGCTTTATGTATTAATTACCTAGCTAGTAATTACCTTGGGAACCTATATGAAATTGAGAAATGGATTATAGTGTTAAGACCTTGTTATGATATCATGTGAAAATTAGATATTTCTATGGGTAATTTATGAAATTAAGTGACGTGTGTTTTATTTATTACCCTCATGCATAGATAATTTGATTGTATTTAGGATAGACATATACCTACATACCACATGTATCCATTTGAGAATCCATGCTTAATAATTTCTATTGCGAAAGTTGATAATTGATAGGGTGATTAATGAGATTTGGTGATGCGTGTCTTGTTAATTATTCTTGATATTGGATTCTTGCTAGTGTGTAGAATAGAAATATATCTATACACCGCATTGGGAAATACGTATTTGACCATCGAGATAGGCTTGTATATGCTTGTGATTTTTCGGATAACAATTCTTGTGATTTAACTAGTTGAAAAGAGAGAGTTAGGATATTTAAATGAAGTGTTGGGGGAAATTACAATCTTAGACTTATTAATATTAGATTTTATTCTCTTAAAGCTTTCTATAGTTCTTGGATTATTTGTTATCGTTATTAATGCAAAACAACAAAAATAATTGTCATTTGTTTAAATAAGATTGAGATGATAAAAGGTTAGTACTTGGAAAATATTAGTAATAATTTCTCGTGGGATCGATACTCTACTTACTCTTTATTACTTGTTGATCGCGTATACTTGCGCGTATTGTCATTATATAAATCGGACAACAGAATTCAAGGAGAACGTGAAGGAATTAGAGGTGAACTTGTACCCGAGGAAGCTTTGATTCATGAGGGTATAATTCTCTATCTCTATCTCTTTCGTTAATTGATAATTGAACACAAGGAAAGATCATGGAGATGGTTTGTATGAAAAATTTTAAAAACCGTTTTATCACGCTTCCGCTCTATTTATGTAATTTGATTGCATGCTTGCGTTATATACAAACCTAATAGTGGTATCAGAGCCAATCCTTATGTTAATTATTGATTTTGGTGATTCCATATATGAATTGATATGCGATACGGTCGAATTTTTTGGGCTGAAAAATTTTTCTAGTTCTGCGTCGCGGCGCGGCCGCGCCACTTCCAGTTTATTCTGGAGCTCGGCCGCGCCCGACCCCATAAATCGTTTCTGGGGGTGCAGTGCGGCCGCGCCGCTCCTAGTTCATTTTGGAGCGCGACTGCGCCGGTATGCAGGGTTTTAAATGTTTTTTGTTTTCCTCAATTAACATAAATGGTTTATTTAATTGATAAAAGTTTAAAATAAAGATATTTATTTTATCTGAAAAATGATTTCAGATTGCTAAAATTCAAGGAGTTTAATTTGGATTTGGTTTTTTGATTAAAATAAAAGAGTTTATTTTGTTTCAAAAACTAGATATTAGCAAAACTTTTGCCCATTAATTGATATCAATGCATATATGAAATGGTTTTATTATTCATAAGATGAATGTTATTTATTGATGCATATGGAGATATGTATGATAATAAATAGGGATTGATTATGGACAATTGACCAATGTGTGATTGGAATTATTTTAGAGGACGCTTGAATGAATGGATTTTTATAAATGGGGTCTGCGTACCTCGTCTTCTCTTGTTTTTCTTAATGTAAATTCTATCTCCCTCCTATGTACTTCCCCTTGACTGCTGATCAAGGTTTCTATTTATTTTAAATAGTTTATATAATAAGATTAGTTAGAATTATTTTGAAGGATTGGAGACCAAGGAGCAAGGAGCGCTTGAAGACCCGTTTGTAATGGAGCCTGGGTTTTAAATGTAATAGTTATATTTAAATTTAATTCTTGCACCCTAGGTTTGATCTTTTGGTTCACTTGGTGGCTCTAGTGAACCAAACTAGAATAAAAGTCTATAATCAATCCGGGTATAATATAGTATTCTATATGTGCATGATTACTATATATATAATTATATATTATTCAATATGCTTTGCATGTCAAATAATATGACGCATATTTTATATATATATGTGCATGCGAGCTAAGCAAGATGAGACAAATAATAATAAACCCCTCAAAGAAATCATATTAAGTCCTAAGCGTTCAAAGATATTCGGAATATCGAACGTCGCCTTCTAGCATGGTAAAGTAATAGAGTATTAAATATTTAATATTTATTGTTTTATTAGCAGTTCAAATTCCCAAAGAAAGAGGTGATTAGGACTTCTATTACTTCGTTCTAGTTTGATTAGCTTCAAAAGGAGCAATATCATCAATATTGCGTTCAAAACGATGTGTACGTCTCACACAAGTCTTGATTTAGAGAGACCTTCTTATTGTTTCATTAGTTCTTTTAAATTGTAAAAGAAAGAGGTGATTAGGAGTTCTACTACTTCGTTCTAGTTTAATTAGCATCTAAAGGAGCAATCCCACCACTGTCGCGTTAAGAACGATGTGTACATCTAATACAAGTCTTGATTTAGGGAGACCTTCTTATTGTTTCATTAGTTTCCTCAAATTGCCAAAGAAAGAGGTAACTAGAAGTCCTATTGCTTCGTTCTAGTTTGATTAGCTTCAAAAGGAGTAATATCATCAATATCACTTTCAAAACGATATGTGCGTCTCACACAAGCCTTGATTTAAGGAGACCTTTTATTGTTTTATTAGTAGCTTCAAATTACCAAAGAAAGAGGCAATTAGGAATTCTATTACTTCGTTCAAGTTTGATTAGTTTCAAAAGGAGCAATATCATCAATATCGCATTCAAAACCATGTGTACATCTCACACAAGTCTTGATTTAAGGAGACCTTTTATTGTTTTATTAGTAGTTCAAATTCCCAAACAAAGAGGTGATTAGGACTTTTATTACTTCGTTCTAGTTTGATTAGCCTCAAAATGAGCAATATCATCAATATCGCGTTCAAAACGATGTGTACGTCTCACACAAGTCTTGATTTAGGGAGACCTTCTTATTGTTTCATTAGTTCTTTTAAATTGTAAAGAAAGAGGTGATTAGGAGTCCTATTACTTTGTTCCAGTTTAATTAGTTCTAAAGGAGAAATCCAATCACTATCGTGTTAGGAACGATGTTTACATCTAATACAAGTCTTGATTTAGGGAGACCTTCTTATTGTTTCATTAGTTCTTTTAAAATGTAAAAGAAAGAGGTGATTAAGAGTCCTATTACTTCGTTCTAGTTTAATTAGCATCTAAAGCAGCTGTCGACGCCGGGTTCTCTCGCTTTCTGGTCTTTTCCAATTTTAGCCTTTCGATTTAGATGACGTTTGGAAAAGGTCGGCATTGATGTCGACGGGGTTTTGAAAGATCGCGTTTTATGATGAGCCAATTAACCAGAGTCGCCAGTTGGTATATTTGAAATGGATGTACCAACTCATCCGAGTTTCCGCTTTTTATAAATCGCTGGCTCATGTGTGACTCCGAATTAATTGGTCTGCGAATTGAGATTCATAGAGTTCGGGGGCTTGCTTAAGTGAGGGGAAGGTGTTAGGCACCCCTCGACTTCCGTGAAACACGATTACCGCAATCTTGATGCTTTCCTATCCTTTAATTCATGAATGTGTGTGTGTGTGCGTGTGTGTGTGTGTGTGCCTATATGAATGTCGTGGCGAGTTTGTATGAAAGAGTCATTTGGATTTTAGGGAAAATCGTGTTTTAATTTGAGAACGCTTCGGAATATCTTTTCGGTATACACGAGAAAGCTTTATTCTTTATGAGAAAAGGTTTGATTTTAATTGTCCAAAACTATGAGATTTTCATTAAGTGTCGTTTTGGCAAAACAAGAGTTTTAAACCTTCGTCAAAATAGGAATCGAGATCTATACGTTGCTTTCATAAAATGATGGGCAATTTCTAGGATCTCTTTAACCCTATGCACAACGGTTTAATAAAACGTCATTTTATTTGTAAAATCAATTTGTGTGATGTTTTGGAAAACGATCTTTCTTTAGCTTTCTCGTTAGATAGGAATCGACATTCATTAACATTTCTCAAATTTTAACCTCGTAATTCTAATATCCTATTTTGATTGATTTTATGAAAGTCTTCATTGTTTTAGTTTTGAAATCAATTTTTTTGGTGTCACAAATCAAATGAAGCAATAAAAAGCGCGGGGTTATTCATGGGCATGTAAGCCATCAAAATAAACCCCAAACGCATCCAATCCCATCTTTTCACTATGACGGGGCCTTAAATCCGATTCTCGCCTTAGCGTCGTTTTAAGGCCCGACGGTTACATGTTCTCAACGAAGGATTACATTAGTCCTAAATACATACGTCAAAATTTGCCCGTCATCAGATTCGGACCACGGGGTCGCTTTCCTAGGCTCACAACCACGATTACTACGTACTCACAAATCAAACATTACAATAAATAACCAACCCGGAAATTCTAACAATATCACGACATCCTAAATAGCAAATTAAAGGAACCACAACCAATACATCTCTTATACAACAAGCAAGAAATCAAAACGTGAATATCATCGGGTTATTAAGAAGAGTTTTGTTCCAATGGAACCCTCGCAAATAATCCCTAATTCATTATTTCACAATAAATTACATGAAGACTACATTAATTTTAGCCAAATGATATGATAAATTGCTAGAATAAAGGGAAATTTCACCTTGCAATTGATACCAAAATGGAAGTAGACTTGTGTATTGGAATAGAAGAAATATGTGTGTTACAATCAAATCAAAGAGTAAAAAACCCTTTCTTTTGATCTTCCTTTCTCTCCTATTTGTTGCAAAAAATTATGGTGTTTTTCCTCTCTATTCCCGATTTTCTGCTGCTGCTGCTCTTGCTGAATTTCTTCTTCCTCTTTCAAAAACTGCTGAACCCCCTGTATGCTGCCGAAGCTGGCTTAAATAGGCTGGCCAGAGCCAGCCGCAGATCTATCTGCGGCTGGCCGCAGATGGATCTGCGGCTGGCCAGCTGGCACGCCTCCCATCGCACTCAGCTGCTGAGTGCTGATTTCCCGGTTTTCGTGCTGGCGCACCCACTTGGCCGCAGATCTATCCGCGGCTGGCGGGCTTGACTTTCTCGATTTTCGTGCCACGCCTCGATTTTCGTACCGCAACGTCGGTTTTCGCTGACAGGCTCGTATTCCGCAGTCCGGGAACTTCCGGGAGACGTGCCACCTCATTCGGAAATGCCTGCCTCGGACGGTCATGCTGTCACGTCGACTTGGGCTGCCCAAATCATTGCGGCGGTGCCGGGCGCTCGCCCCTGTGCCCGCTCTTTTGTTCCTGCAAGCTGGTTCAATTGACGATTTCGCCCTCCTGTCAAGGTTAGTAGAAGGAAACGCAAAATTTGGGTGTCTACAGCAGCAATCCCACCACTATCGCGTTAAGAACGATGTGTACATCTAATACAAGTCTTGATTTAGGGAGACCTTCTTATTGTTTCATTAGTTTCCTCAAATTGCCAAAGAAAGAGGCGACTAGGAGTCCTATTGCTTCGTTCTAGTTTGATTAGCTTCAAAAGGAGCAATATCATCAATATCGCGTCCAAAACGATGTGTACGTCTCACATAAATCTTAATTTAGGGAGACATTATTGTTTCATTAGTTCTTTTAAATTGTAAAAGAAAGAGGTGATTAGGAGTCCTATTACTTCGTTCTAGTTTAATTAGCATCTAAAGGAGCAATCCCACCACTATCGCATTAAGAACGATGTGTACATCTAATACAAGTCTTGATTTAGGGAGACCTTCTTATTGTTTCATTAGTTTCCTCAAATTGCCAAAGAAAGAGGCGACTAGGAGTCCTATTGCTTCGTTCTAGTTTGATTAGCTTCAAAAAGAGCAATATCATCAATATCGCGTTCAAAACGATGTGTACGTCTCACACAAGTTTTGATTTAGGGAGACCTTCTTATTATTTCATTAGTTCTTTTAAATTGTAAAAGAAAGAGGTGATTAGGAGTCCTATTACTTCGTTCTAGTTTAATTAGCATCTAAAGGAGCAATCCCACCACTATCGCGTTAAGAACGATGTGTACATCTAATACAAGTCATGATTTAGGGAGACCTTTTTATTGTTTCATTAGTTTCCTCAAATTGCCAAAGAAAGAGGTGACTAGGAGTTCTATTGCTTCGTTCTAGTTTGATTAGCTTCAAAAGGAGAAATATCATCAATATCGCGTTCAAAACGATATGTGCGTCTAACACAAGTCTTGATTTAAGGAGACCTTTTATGGTTTTATTAGTATCTTCAAATTACCAAAGAAAGAGGTAATTAGGAATTCTATTACTTCGTTCTAGTTTGATTAGCTTAAAAAGGAGCAATATCATCAATATCGCGTTCAAAACCATGTGTACCTCTCACACAAGTCTTAATTTAAGGAGACCTTTTATTATTTTATTAGTAGTTCAAATTCCCAAAGAAAGAGATGATTAGGACTTCTATTACTTCGTTCTAGTTTGATTAGCTTCAAAAGGAGCAATATCATTAATATCGCGTTCAAAACGATGTGTACGTCTCACACAAGTCTTGATTTAGGGAGACCTTCTTATTGTTTCATTAGTTCTTTTAAATTGTAAAAGAAAGAGGTGATTAGGAGTCCTATTACTTCGTTCTAGTTTAATTAGCATCTAAAGGAGCAATCCCACCACTGTCGCGTTAAGAACGATGTCTACATCTAATACAAGTCTTGATTTAGGGAGACCTTCTTATTGTTTCATTAGTTTCCTCAAATTGCCAAAGAAAGAGGTAACTAGAAGTCCTATTGTTTCGTTCTAGTTTGATTAGCTTCAAAAGGAGTAATATCATCAATATCGCGTTCAAAACGATATGTGCGTCTCACACAAGCCTTACTTTAAGGAGACCTTTTATTGTTTTATTAGCACCTTCAAATTACCAAAGATAGAGGTAATTAGGAATTCTATTACTTCGTTCAAGTTTGATTAGCTTCAAAAGGAGTAATATCATCATTATCGCGTTCAAAACCATGTGTACATCTCACACAAGTCTTGATTTAAGGAGACCTTTTATTGTTTTATTAGTAGTTCAAATTCCCAAAGAAAGAGGTGATTATTACTTTTATTACTTCGTTCTGGTTTAATTAGCCTCAAAAGGAGTAATATCATCAATATCGCGTTCAAAACGATATGTACGTCTCACACAAGTCTTGATTTAGGGAGACCTTCTTATTGTTTCATTAGTTCTTTTAAATTATAAAAGAAAGAGGTGATTAGGAGTCCTATTACTTCGTTTTAGTTTAATTAGCATCTAAATGAGCAATCCAACCAGTATCGCGTTAAGAACGATGTGTACATCTAATACAAGTCTTGATTTAGGGAGACCTTCTTATTGTTTCATTAGTTTCCTCAAATTGCCAAAGAAAGAGGCGACTAGGAGTCCTATTGATTCGTTCTAGTTTGATTAGCTTCAAAAGGAGCAATATCATCAATATCGCGTTCAAAACGATGTGTACGTCTCACACAAGTCTTGATTTAGGGAGACCTTCTTATTGCTTCGTTCTTGTTTGATTAGCTTCAAAAGGAGTAATATCATCAATATCGCGTTCAAAACGATATGTGTGTCTCACACAAGTCTTGATTTAAAGAGACATTTTATTGTTTTATTAGTAGCTTCAAATTACCAAAGAAAGAGGTAATTAGGAATTCTATTACTTCGTTCTAGTTTGATTAACTTCAAAAGGAGCAATATCGCGTTCAAAACCATGTGTACATCTCACACAAGTCTTGATTTAAGGAGACCTTTTATTGTTTTATTAGTAGTTCAAATTCCCAAAGAAAGAGGTGATTATTACTTTTATTACTTCGTTCTGGTTTAATTAGCCTCAAAAGGAGTAATATCATCAATATCGCGTTCAAAACGATATGTACGTCTCACACAAGTCTTGATTTAGGGAGACCTTCTTATTGTTTCATTAGTTCTTTTAAATTATAAAAGAAAGAGGTGATTAGGAGTCCTATTACTTCGTTTTAGTTTAATTAGCATCTAAATGAGCAATCCAACCAGTATCGCGTTAAGAACGATGTGTACATCTAATACAAGTCTTGATTTAGGGAGACCTTCTTATTGTTTCATTAGTTTCCTCAAATTGCCAAAGAAAGAGGCGACTAGGAGTCCTATTGCTTCGTTCTAGTTTGATTAGCTTCAAAAGGAGCAATATCATCAATATCGCGTTCAAAACGATGTGTACGTCTCACACAAGTCTTGATTTAGGGAGACCATATTACATCGTTCTAGTTTTATTCGCTTCAAAAGGTGCAATATCATCAATATCGCGTTCAAAACCATGTGTACATCTCACACAAGTCTTGATTTAAGGAGATCTTTTATTGTTTTATTAGTAGCTTCAAATTACCAAAGATAGAGGTAATTAGGAATTCTATTACTTCGTTCAAGTTTGATTAGCTTCAAAAGGAGCAATATCGCGTTCAAAACCATGTGTACATCTCACACAAGTCTTGATTTAAGGAGACCTTTTATTGTTTTATTAGTAGTTCAAATTCCCAAAGAAAGAGGTGATTATTACTTTTATTACTTCGTTCTGGTTTAATTAGCCTCAAAAGGAGTAATATCATCAATATCGCGTTCAAAACGATATGTACGTCTCACACAAGTCTTGATTTAGGGAGACCTTCTTATTGTTTCATTAGTTCTTTTAAATTATAAAAGAAAGAGGTGATTAGGAGTCCTATTACTTCGTTTTAGTTTAATTAGCATCTAAATGAGCAATCCAACCAGTATCGCGTTAAGAACGATGTGTACATCTAATACAAGTCTTGATTTAGGGAGACCTTCTTATTGTTTCATTAGTTTCCTCAAATTGCCAAAGAAAGAGGCGACTAGGAGTCCTATTGATTCGTTCTAGTTTGATTAGCTTCAAAAGGAGCAATATCATCAATATCGCGTTCAAAACGATGTGTACGTCTCACACAAGTCTTGATTTAGGGAGACCTTCTTATTGCTTCGTTCTTGTTTGATTAGCTTCAAAAGGAGTAATATCATCAATATCGCGTTCAAAACGATATGTGTGTCTCACACAAGTCTTGATTTAAAGAGACATTTTATTGTTTTATTAGTAGCTTCAAATTACCAAAGAAAGAGGTAATTAGGAATTCTATTACTTCGTTCTAGTTTGATTAACTTCAAAAGGAGCAATATCATCAATATCGCATTCAAAACCATGTGTACATGTCACACAAGTCTTGATTTAAGGAGACCTTTTATTGTTTTATTTGTAGTTCAAATTCCTAAAGAAAGAGGTGATTAGGACATTTATTACTTCGTTCTAGTTTGATTAGCTTCAAAAGGAGCAATATCATCAATATCGCGTTAAAAACGATGTGTACGTCTCACACAAGTCTTGATTTAAGGAGACCTTCTTATTGTTTCATTAGTTCTTTTAAATTGTAAACGAAATAGGTGATTAGGAGTTCTATTACTTCGTTCTAGTTTAATTAGCTTCTAAAGGAGAAATCCCATCACTATCGTGTTAAGAACGATGTTTACATCAAATACAAGTATTGATTTAGGGAGACCTTCTTATTGTTTCATTAGTTTCCTCAAATTGCCAACGAAATAGGTGACTAGGAGTCCTATTGCTTGATTCTAGTTTGATTAGCTTCAAAAGGAGCAATATCATCAATATCGCGTTCAAAACGATATGTGCGTTTCACACAAGTCTTGATTTTAGGAGACCTTTTATTGTTTTATTAGTAGCTTCAAATTACCAAAGAAAGAGGTAATTAGGAATTCTATTACTTCGTTCTAGTTTGATTAGCTTCAAAAGTAGCAATATCATCAATATCGCGTTTAAAACCATGTGTACATCTCACACAAGTCTTGATTTAAGGAGACCTTTTATTGTTTTATTAGTAGTTCAAATTCCCAAATAAAGAGGTAATTAGGAATTCTATTACTTCGTTCAAGTTTGATTAGCTTCAAAAGGAGCAATATCGCGTTCAAAACCATGTGTACATCTCACACAAGTCTTGATTTAAGGAGACCTTTTATTGTTTTATTAGTAGTTCAAATTCCCAAAGAAAGAGGTGATTAGGACTTTTATTACCTCGTTCTAGTTTAATTAGCCTCAAAAGGAGCAATATCATCAATATCGCGTTCAAAACGATGTGTACGTCTCACAAAAGTCTTGATTTAGAGAGACCTTCTTATTGTTTCATTAGTTCTTTTAAATTGTAAAAGAAAGAGGTGATTAGGAGTCCTATTACTTCGTTCTAGTTTAATTAGCATCTAAAGGAGCAATCCCACCACTATAGCGTTAAGAACGATGTGTACATCTAATACAAGTCTTGATTTAGGGAGACCTTTTTATTATTTCATTAGTTTGCTCAAATTGCCAAAGAAAGAGGTGACTGGGAGTCCTATTGCTTCGTTCTAGTTTGAATAAATTCAAAAGGAGCAATATCATCAATATCGCGTTCAAAACGATGTGTACGTCTCACACAAGTCTTGATATAGGGAGACCTTCTTATTGTTTCATTAGTTCTTTTAAATTGTAAAAGAAAGAGGTGATTAGGAGTCATATTACTTCGTTCTAGTTTAATTAGCATCTAAAGGAGCAATCCCACCACTATCGCGTTAAGAACGATGTGTACATCTAATACAAGTCTTGATTTAGGGAGACCTTCTTATTGTTTTATTAGTTTCCTCAAATTGCCAAAAAAAGAGGCGACTAGGAGTCCTATTACTTCGTTCTAGTTTGATTAGCTTCAAAAGGAGCAATATCATCAATATCGCGTTCAAAACAATGTGTACGTCTCACTCAAGTCTTGATTTAGGGAGACCTTCTTATTGTTTCATTAGTTCTTTTAAATTGTAAAAAAAAGAGGTTATTAGGAGTCCTATTACTTCGTTCTATTTTAATTAACATCTAAATGAGCAATCCCACCACTATCGCGTTAAGAACGATGTGCACAACTAATACAATTCTTGATTTAGGGAGAGCTTTTTATTGTTTCATTAGTTTCCTCAAATTGCCAAAGAAAGAGGCGACTAGGAGTCCTATTGTTTCGTTCTAGTTTGATTAGCTTCAAAATGAGCAATATCATCAATATCGCATTCAAAACGATGTATACATCTCACACAAGTCTCGATTTAGGGAGACTTTTTATTGTTTCATTAGTAGCTTCAAATTACCAAAGAAAGAGGTGATTAGGAGTCATATTACTTCGTTCTAGTTTTATTAGCTTCAAAAGGAGCAATATCATCAATATCATGTTCAAAACGATGTGTACGTCTCACACAAGTCTTGATTTAGGGAGACTTTTTATTGTTTCATTAGTAGCTTCAAATTACCAAAGAAAGAGGTGATTAGGAGTCATATTACATCGTTCTAGTTTGATTAGCTTCAAAAGGTGCAATATCATCAATATCGCGTTCAAAACCATGTGTACATCTCACACAAGTCTTGATTTAAGGAGACCTTTTATTGTTTTATTAGTAGTTCAAATTCCCAAAGAAAGAGGTGATTAGGACTTCTATTATTGTAACGAATGCAATTTTTGTGATTGAATAAAAATATTTATTGAGTTATATAAATATTTTTATTAATTTATTGAGCTAAATAAATAATTTATTAAGTTTTTGTGAAATGGGTATATGTTAAGTTTAATAATGTTAAATGTTATTTGAATGTGATTTGTTATGTTTATTCTAATTTAATTTAATAATTAAATTAGATGATGAAAAGGTTTATTTGAATAAATGATTTATTTGAATAATATAATTCATTTGGTGTTATTGTTATTGGTTAAATGAAATTATTAATTTAGTTAGTAAGGTTTAATTGAATTTATTTAATAATAAGTTCAATTAAATTAGACGTGTGACATTTTAAACTATATGTTATAATGGTTTATTAAAATAAATGAGAAAGTATTTAATTCAGTTTTACCAAACAAGGCCCTATGACCTTTTGTTTGGAAATAATGGGTTATTTTAATTTTGTTTTACCAAACAAGGCCTTAAGACCTTTAGTTAAAATAATGGGTTATTTTAATTAGTATTTGCCAAACAAGCCTTATGGCTTTTGAAATTTTATAACTGACGATTCAATTTAAAGAATATACGTTATTATTATATTAAGTATCAGTTTCTATTTTCATCAGTTTTATTTTTTAAACTACGTCAGTTGTAAAGAAAGAAAGAAAGAAAGAAAGAACATCAGAGTTTGAGAGAAAAGAGAGAGCAGAGCTTGAGAATTTGTAAGAAGAAGAGAGAAATTGTGAGAATAGTTTGGGTATTGGAGGAAGAAATTCAAATCAAAGGAGGTTAACCTTATTAATCAAAGCAAATAGAAGGTATAAACTCTTTACTGTATTTTATTTTTAGTTCTCTGTACATTATTTACTTGCTTAAAACATGAATTACTTGGTGTAATTGGTAGTAATCATGTGTTAGATGATTATATGGTGATTAATAATCAATTTAGAGGTGCTAATCCATGAAAGCAAGTTCTAGAATAGTGTTTTTGGTGTTTACAGAGTTTTGTTCCATGTATGGTCTATATGTATGAAAAATTTTGTTTAATTTGATTATTAATCGGTTAATTGATGTTTGATTATGATTATATGATGAAAAACAAGAATAATGCAAGAAGAATGGTTTTAATTGGTTGAAAGATGAAGTTACAGAGTTTAATTTTATTGATATGGCTAAAATATGAATATTTTTCATAAACAGTGAAATTTTGGGTTTGTAATTGGTTGATTATGTGTTTTATAATGCTTAGAGTGGTTAGAAACATGTTGGGTAATTATTTTCTAGCATGTTGGATGTCTGGGTATATTTAGTTTGTGTACTGGATGGTAGAATTCGGAAAATTTGGCCAAAATTGGCCTAAGTTTTCACTGGTTCGCGAGCTGGGGAAGGCGACTGCCGAGTCTCTCGCCCCGGCGAGAAAAATGCAAAGGAATCTTAGCCCCGGCGAAGTCTCGCCCCGGCGAGATTTTTGTTCTGCAAATTCCCGCCCCGGCGAGGAACAGTAACTGAAATATTTTTATTTTTATTTTTATTTTCTTATGATGTCGTGTACATGATTAAAGCTTAGATTAAAGTATTTAATGATAAATAAGATACTATAATGAGTGGTAAGCAAAATGAATATCAAATGACATTTGATCTATTAAGTGAAATAGGATAAGAATAAATACTAAAGTGTGTATATTGTTCTATAGCTAATCACTGTTACTATTTTATAATCAAAATGTATAGGGTGATTAAGGAACGTGCATTGTTTAAATCTGTAATCTACGCACGAGGCAAGTTTTCCTATCTCAAACTTGTTATTTCATTTAAAGCGAGTTTAATATCATTGAGCAAGAATATTTACCTTAGCTTATTGTCATTCAAGCAAGGTTGTTGTCATGATTAAATGCTAAAGCTTTATTCCAGTTGTTTATTGTTCGATCATTGATCGTTATTTAAACTTTGAACAGAATTTCTATTGTTTGACTTTATTGATGAATTAGACTAGCAAACCCTTATTGATTCAGCTAGTCCTTAGTTGATGAGCGATTTCAAAGACTTAGAATATTTTCTATTCTTGTTCCAAGCCAAGTTTCTTTTGGTACGGATTCAGACGATAAACTGAGATGAACAATCCTAATATAGGGGATTACTTACGCGACAGCGTTAAAATGTTTGTGCACAATACATTGTACAAAGGGCTGATCCCCCTGAGTACGAGATGTTGGTCCATAGTCTGTTAAAGGTTACAGTACAAATACTTGTTAACCTAGGACATAGTTCGAGGTCTTGTGACCCTTAGATATAATTTCTAAATCTTGAAATCTATTTTTCCTTGAATCAAATATTCTAACGAGCTTTTAGACTTTGATCATTTATTGACTGAGATTCAGAAAATTATTATTCCTTAGTTGAAATCCATTTCGTTTAAATATTATTGTTATCGTACTTGTGAGCAATTGTTTGCTCACTCTTGCACTAATCATTGCAGCTAAGCCAGAAAAGCGGGACGAGCCGTCCACGAGTAAAGACAAGGGCAAGATGCCAAAGTAGCAAGAGATTTATTATCCACTTGATGTTTATTTGTATCAAAGACTTGTTTAAAATTATGTTTTATTCCGCAGTGATGTATTAAGGTTAAGATAACCTGGGATTTGATTGTTTAATAGTTTGGTGATGTAACCCATTTTGGGAAGATGTTTCTTTAAGTTTATTTAATTGTTCTTAATTATGGGTAGATAGATGTGAATGAATGAGATAGTGAACACCAAATATGTGGAAATTAAGTACCTGGATTTGGGGGTGTCACAAGTTGGTATCAAAGCTGTAGGTTATGAACCTTTAGGTGGGGAAAACCTTAGGGTAGTAGCCTTTTAAAAGATAGAGAATATAGTGGTGATAAACTCTTATCGAGTTCTAAGGAATGGATTATGGAAATCTATAAAAGACAATAAAATGATTATGTGTTATGTGCTTACTTGATAACAAACTTATGTGCTCGCGAGTATTATCGATTAGTAATTAAAAACTTAAAATTTTGTTGTCAGGATGACTGATAGAGGAGAGCCCAGCCAGGCTAGGGAGGAGGAGCCTCGAGATATCCACGTAGTTCATGAGCAGCTAGTGTAGAGGGAGCCATCCCCATTGATTACAGTTACAGGTCATGAGTATGAGCCTGCGACTGATCCTGAGGAGGACCCTGAGGAGGATCCTGAGGAGGAGGAGGAGGAGGAGGAAGACCCTGAGGGGATATAACTATCTTCCTTAGGTGTTCAGATGTACGAGCAGGTGTATGATCACAATATTGAGTTGCAAGATAGATTGGAGGAGTTAGAGAGGCAGTTGGCGGAGCGACAGACTGCCTTGGAGCAGAAGAGTAGTGAGATAGAGGAGCTAGATATACGTCTTGGAGACGTGGAGTGGAAACTGGTTCATGTAGAGAGTGAAAAGGAGGAGTTGGAAGAACAGGTTGCGGAATGCCAAGCCACTCTAGAGCAGAAGGATGCTGAGATTCAAGACCTTTCATCACGTCTTGTAGAGGCTGAGCAGAGGCTAACACAGTCTGAGTATCGACGAGGACAGTTGATAGCCAGGAATGAAATTGTACGAGATGAGTTGAAAAAGGAGTCAGCTGAGCGGGTGAGAGCTGAAACTGCTTGGTTGAGGGAGGCTAACCGCGCAGATCGTGTTGAATGTGAGGTGCGGTCAAAGAAGGCCAAGATTGACGAGATGGAGTATATTTTTCACACCACAGTGGATAGAGCTCAGGATCGAGTTCATCGTCATCTAGAGGTAATGGGTCGAAGGATGGTGACTCGTATTATGGAGCAGGAACGCCAGGAAGCTGTGCGCCGTGGGATGTCATCATAGATTATGATTAGTTATGTTATTATGAAATTTATGAGTTAATAAATTGTAAATCCCAGATTTATATAATGGGATAGAATAATGATGTAGTCCTGAAACTTTATGATTTCAGGATAGATGATGTACATAACTATGATGTTATCCATATTATGTTTTGAAGCAGTTAATGAATAAAATGCGAAAGTTTATCAAATGTGCTATGTGTTAAGTATTGTTTATAAATGTTTAAGTTGAGACTTAAATGTTTTGTAATTGAGTATAAGCCTAATAGCGCGAATTCTTAACAGTAAGATGCCGCCAAGAAGACAAACCCGTCAACAAACTCCTGAGGGATCCACCAATAACGAAGAAGTCAACGCTAATCCAATGCAGCAGCTGGTAAACCTGCTAGCGGGAGCATTTGCTAATCAACCCCACGCTCAGGCTACAACTTTTAAAGACCTCAAGGCTGTCGGACCTCCGGAATATCACGGCTCTATGAATCCAATTGAAGCTCACACTTGGGTCATAGAGATGGAGAAGGTGTTTGATGTCACTAGGGTCAATGAGGACCAAAAGATGGCATTTGCAACCTTTATGCTGAAATCAGAAGCTAGTTACTGGTGGCAAGCAAATAAGACTCGGGGTGGCCAAGGGATTATTCCGTGGGAGCGATTTAAGGAAATATTTTTCGAGACCTATTTCCCAACAAGTGTGTCGACGCCGGGAGGGATCGCCTCTTTGGCGATGTTTACCCTTTCCAATTTTAGCCTTTTGATTAGATGATTTTTTGGAAAAGGTCGGCATTAATGTCGACGGGGTTTTGAAAGATCATTTTTATGATGAGCCAATTAATCAGAGTCGCCAGTTAGTATATTTGAAATGGATGTACCAACTCATCCGAGTTTTTCGTTTTTTATAAACCGTTGGCTCATATGTGACTCCGAATTAATTGGTCTGCAAACCGAGATTCATAGAGTTCGGGGGCTTGCTTAAGCGAGGGGAAGGTGTTAGGCACCCCCTGACTTCCGTGAAACACGGTTACCGCAATCTTGATACTTTCCTATCCTTTAATTCATGAAATGTGTATGTGTGCGGTTGTGTGTGTGTGCCTATGTGAATGTGGTGGTGAGTTTGCATGAAGAAACCAATTGGGTTTTCGGAAAAGTCGTGTTTTTCTTTAGGGAATGCTTTAGAATATCCTTCGATTTATACGAGAAAGCTTTATGAGAAAATGTTTGATTTTAATTGTCAAAACTGTGAGGTTGCATTAGGTATCGTTTTGGCAAAGCAAGAGCTTTCTAAACCTTTGTCAAAATAGGAATCGAGATCTATACGTTGCTTTCATAACTCAAATAATGGGCAACCTCTAGGATCTCTTTAACCCTATGCACAAGGATTTAATAAAACATTATTTATTTTTTATAAAACCATTTTTGTGATGTTTGAAAACGATTTCTTTCTTTTGCCTTCTCGTTAAGATAGAAATCAAAATTCCTTAGCACCCCCAATTTCTTATCCTCGTGATGCTACTAACCTAGTTTGATTGATTTTATGAAAATCTTTATCGCTTAGCTTTGAAATCCTTTTTGGTGTTGCAATTCAAATCCAACATTATAATGCGTAGGGGATTATTCATGGGCATGTAAGCCATCAAAATAACCCCGAACGCCCACATTCACATATCTTTCACTATGACGGGGCCTTAAACACGATTCTCGCCTTGGCGTCGCTTTAAGGCCCAACGATTACATACTTACAAATGAAAACTACATCGCTCCTACTACTTATATCAAAAGATGTCCATCATCGAATTTGGACCACGGGGTCGCGTTCCTAGGCTCACATCCAAAATGACCAAACAAACACAATATCCTAAAATGGCAATCTAAACAAGTTAGGCCCAATAAATCATCATAACAAGCTAAATTAATTCGCTAAATGGACATCCTCGGGTCATTAGGAAGCATTTCGTTCCGTGGGAACCTTCACTAATGGTCCCTAATCCATGTATCCACAACAATATACAAGAAAAATTACATTTCACATAACCCAATTGACAAAAAGATGAACAAAATGATATACCAAAATTGCTATAGAAATGGTCTTTTCACCTTGCAAATAATCCTCCCAATATGTATGAACTTGTATATTGAGTAGAGTAGAAAATATATGATATATAGTCTTACACAAAAGATATAATTCCTCCCTTTTGTCTCTCTTTTCTCTCTATTTTTCTTGCAAATTTCTGCAGTTTTCTCCCTCTTTTCCGAGCTGCTGCTGGTTTTCTTTTCCTTCTTCCGACCCCCTGTATGCTGAGTGAGGGATAAGCTGAAATAGGCTGGCCAGAGCTAGCCGCAGATGGATCTGCGGCTGGCCGCAGATTGATCTGCGGCTGGCTGGCCGCCGCCCCTCCACTCAGCTGATTTTCAATTTCCGTGTTTCGAGTTCCGTGTTTTCAAAAGGCGCACTCATTGGCCGCAGATCAATCCGCGGCTGGCTGGCTTGACTTTCTCAATTTTCGTGCTATGCCTCGATTCTCGTGTCTTGACGTCAGTTTTCGCTGACAGGCTCATATTTTGTGGTCCGGGAATTACTGGGAGGCGTGCCACATCCTTCGGGAATGCTCAATTCGGACAGCCTTGTCATCATGTCGGTTTCGGTTGTAAATCGTTGTGGTGGCGTCGAGTGTTCGTACTTGTCCATCCTTTGCTCTCGCAGGCCGGTTCATTTGACGAATTTGCCCTCCTGTCACGGTTAGTATACGAAGTGCAAAATTTGGGTGTCTACAGCTGCCCCTCTTTATCATGTTTATGAAATGTTAAATGACATGAACAGGATAAAGAATATAGACACCCGATGCATGAATGACAGTGCACAAGAATGAAAATACATAGATGATGCAACACATACAACTTATGATGCGACGCCAGATCTAAAGCATGCAAAACATTTGTAAAGGCGTTAATGCATCAATCCCTGACTACATTTGTTAATCGTCGGGTTTCGTCTTCTAAACGACCGTCTCGTAATCGCCGGGTCTCGTATCCGGTCAATCGTCTCGTCGGGGCCGGGTCTCGTATCCGGTCACCCATCTCATAATCACCGGGTCTCGTATCCGGTCGATCGTCTTGTCGGGGCCGGGTCTCGTATCCGGTCACCCATCTCGTAATCGCCGGGTCTCGTATCCGGTCGATCGTCTTGTCGGGGTCGGGTCTCGTATCCGGTCACCCATCTCGTAATCGCCAGGTCTCGTATCCGGTCGATCGTCTTGTCGGGGCCGGGTCTCGTATCCGGTCACCCATCTCGTAATCGCAGAGTCTCGTATCCGGTCGATCGTCTTGTCGGGGCCGGGTCTCGTATCCAGTCACCCATCTCGTAATCGCCGGGTCTCGTATCCGGTCGATCGTCTTGTCGGGGCCGGGTCTCGTATCCGGTCACCCATCTCGTAATTGCCGGGTCTCGTATCTGGTCGATCGTCTTGTCGGGGTCGAGTCTCGTATCTGCTCACCCATCTTGTAATCGCCGGGTCTCGTATCCGGTCGATTGTCTTGTCGGGGCCGGATCTCGTATCCGGTCACCCATCTCGTAATCGCCGGGTCTCGTATCCGGTCGATTGTCTTGTCGGGGCCGGGTCTCGTATCGGGTCACCCATCTCGTAATCGCCGGGTCTCGTATCCGGTCGATTGTCCTGTGAGTGCCGGGTCTCGTATCCGGTCGCTCGGCCGAATTGAGAAGTCGTGTTCGACACCCAATTCATCAAAATCTCGTATTTTATTACTAAATTATAAGTCAAACGGGCCTTAGAATCGATTAAGCTTGCAATGGACAAGGGGGGAGCCACTGGGCCCAGCCGCAGATGGATCTGCGGCCAGCCGCAGATTTATCTGCGGCCAAGATCGGGATTTTAAGCGGCCAGCCGCCTCCCAGATCTGTGACTTTCATTCGTACCCCACACGATTTTCGCACCTTTGCACGTCCTTTTTGCCGAATTCTCCAACTTTTTGCAAAATCCGCTCCGGTTAGATCGATCTACGCGGTACAGGTAACACTTTGACCGATTGTTTTCCAATTTCGTCAATGTTTTGCTATACATTTGCTATTTTGCATGCTTAGAGATATAAATGTATGCTTTGAAATGTTATGCCATGTATTATTGCATGTATATGCCATGTATCAACTGCGCAAGTCATATTTTATGCTCATGATGCGGTCCCACATATCTGTTGTTTCTTTTGAAAGAAAATCATGCATTATGGTCCTTTTCATGTTGCAATTATCCGTATAAATGCAATTTTGACCTGTTGTGGCTTGGGTTAAATTAAAGACATGCTTGGCTATGCATGGGATGCCCATTTTATAGACGAAACTCTGCCGATTTTTTTTTTCATGCATATATAGTAAACATGCATCATGTTGCATTAGTTCTATGATGACGCTAGGAAATTGGAATATTTGTGACATAATTCAAAATATAGTTTACCTTCCTCTTCGCTTGTTCTATTCCAGCTATGGATCCCGACACTCCTAGTAGCTCCACCGCATCTCGTGCCTCGGGGGTTCGCTGCCGTAGGGTTGCACCCATCCCTGCTTTGCCTCAGGCCTGCCAGGCTCGCCGACTGGCGGAGACTGTCATCCGGCCCGATCACCTTGATGTTGAGGAGGCTGTTCTTCCAGACGTGGCGGTAGAGGGGCCATCCTCTAGCACACCAGCTCCATCTCCTCATCGCGCTTTATCTGGCGCCTCTATGCAGATACCCGATCTATTGGGTCGGGATCTCAGTCGTCACCCCTCAACATCTCTTGTTGCTAATGAGGTATATTCAATTCTACTCTGTATTTATTCTCAATTTTCATTCGTATCTGGACTGACCCATTAGTGATTGCCACAGGTGCCCGAGTTTACTCAGCCGAGGGGTAAATGGTTTAACATTTACTCCCTCTATACAGCTTTGCATAGCGATTACCGGGTGGTGGTGGATTCCTGGGGCTTTCGTCATTTCTTCACTATCATTCCCCGCCAGTGCCCCCGGGGTTATATGAGGGCTTTATCCGAGCGATGGTTCCACCAGACCCAGTCCCTTCACCTTTTGGACTGTGAGGTCGTGCTGACTCCCTGGGATTGGACGTACATCACGGGCATCGAGTTCACCGGATCTCGCGTCCCTCTGGATCTTGATATTACTCCAGCAGAGGTCCGAGCTTTACTGGGTTTCGCTGCCGATGACCGGGTCTTTAAGGCCCGCAGCATTCGGTCTGGAGCTTTGGCTGTTGACGCCGTTGGAGGCATATATGCGACGCCATTCCCAGCGGATCGAGCCACTCGTGATATTCTGCTCCGACGTCTGTTCCTGACTATTATGAGGGGTTATTTCTTAGGGAATAACTCCTCTACCATTCATTTCAGTGTCGTCGGAGCTGTCAGGGATGTAGACCGGATCAGTGACTATGACTGGGGGTCCTTCACCTTTGCTTATTTCCTCCACGGTCTTCGTCTACGTTTGGAGGGACAGACAGATGCTTGGCTCGGCTTTTACCACTTTTTGCTGGTGAGCCCTCTCTTCCTCTTTTCTTACTGTACTTCATTTCATTTCATTTCTCTTTTCTGCATTTGACGGTTACTCATGCCTTGCCTTATTTCTGTTCACAGTTCTGGGCCTACGAGCGTCTTCCATGCCTGAGGCCTGTCATGACCCTCGGCCTGGATACTTACCCCAGGGGTCGTCGGTGGCATCACAGCACTCTGGAGGAGGTCCCGGTGTCTAGCAGCTTTGCCCATTACCGCATTCAGCTGGAGTTGATCACCGCTGTAGAGGTCATCTGGACTCCCTATCTTTCTGAGCATCTGGCTGTGGGGTTCACAGATGGGTATCCCTCCGGCCCGGAGTTCGCACTTTCCACCCGCCGCCTTACTTTGCAGAGTGTCAGGGGCTGGGTGATGTATCTGGGAGAGTGCGCATTCAGATGCGTTACTGGAGAGATCCGCATCCCGCACTCCCTTCCCTTCACTACCTTCTGGCCGTTGGATTCTCGGCCTTCGGAGATTATGCTCGCGGGGGAGGATGGTCAGACGCTCTCTTCGGGTCCCAGCACGAGCGAGGCCTTTTGTATCTGGTGGGTGCCCCGCACCATTGGTCCCCAGACTCGGGCCATCTTCTTTCTCGGAGATATGGTCCCCGGCTCGGTGATGATGACTGATTGGGCCGCCTGCGTTCGGAGTCCCACTCATGCTGAGCAGATCGCCACTCTGACCCGCCAGGTGGAGTAGCTATCGTTGTATCTTAGGGTGCTAGGTCGGACCCAGAGGATGCCTATGTATATGATCCTGACAGTACGGGTTTTGACATAGGCCCGAGCTCATCTGATGCCCCGGCGCAACCATATATCCCTGACATGAACTTCGGGCCTCCGACTTCGACGACTCCGGGGGATCAGTTCGAGGATCCCGCCTTTTTAGATGACCTCACTTTTGACTAGATCAGGCTAGGATAGGCCTTTTGTGCCTGAACCTGTTAGATTTATTTTTTTCATTTCATGCACTATATATTGAACTCATTTGTTTATTTATGCACAATTTTTATCTTTATGAAATTCAATTGCTCTATTGTTAACTGTACGATGCATGCTTTTCATTTATGGATAGAGAATGACCCCGACATAGTCTTTTTGATATTGTTTTTCACAGATGTCGTCACCAGATGTCATGGTACGTTTGGATCCCATTCCTCCCACAGGGTTGGTCAGTAGTCTCCTCCGTTGGTTGGACAGTTTATCGCCGGTCGACAGGGTTATTGCAGATGGTCTTCTGGGATATTCTCGATCCTTATTATCCTTCCAGGTGCCAGCGGGCTTTGTGGAGGGTATTCTGAGCTATTGGACCCCTGCTCGTCAGGTGTTCAGATTAGGGACAGTAGAGCTGACCCCCACTCTCGAGGAGTATGCACGCTTTACCGGCTTGCCTTTGGATGGTCCTTGTGCCAGGGTCACAGCTGGTTCTATGCGCCGTCAGTTCTTGACTTTCACTGGGTTGCGGAGGACAGCTCTGCTATTGATGATCACATCAGACCATCTGGTTCCTCTTCATTTCTTGATTGACCGATTCGGCTCACCTGACAGTTTTCGTCATTTCTCTGGTGACTTTTCCGTATCTGAGGAGCGCTGGGGCGCTTTGAGAGTAGACGTTTTGATGGCCTGTGTCATCTCAGTTTTGTATCTGCCCGCCGGACCCGATCGGTTGGACATGCGAGTCACTGCGGCCGTTAAAGCCCTCCAGGAGGATCACACCATCATTCCCATGATACTGGCAGACACCTATATGTCTGCCTCATATTGGCAGTCTTTCCGAGGCAGAGTATTCAGAGGGAGCTCGACTTTATTGTATGTGTGGTTTATGAGTCATCTTAGTCCCATCGGCCATTTTCGTCGCCAAGGGTTTTGCTTCAGCCATGACATAGCCACGCAATTTTCGTTTCGTCCCGTGAGCTGTACTGATGCGGCCTCCTAGACAGCATTTTTGTCAGTTATTGAGGATCCTTTTCATCTCCTGATCTATTCGGGTTATTGCTCCTTTATGAGCTTTTTGACTCACGTGCCCACCCTGGATTTCATCCCTATTGCTGGCTTAAGGGGCGTGACGACTTATCATCCCTTGGCGGTTGCAAGACAGTTTGATTAGACACAGGATTTTTACCCTTTCACGGGCGCAGCCACCTACCGATTCCTTATATCACCCCATATAGAGAGAGATCTACTGCGGGTATATGATCTTTGGTCTCGCAGGATCCTTGTCGAGTACAGTGACAGTTGCCCCATCCAGACGTTCGCTTATGTGCAATGGTTGCGCGGAGACTCGGATATGGTTGGTTCGAGTCAGACTAGGGCTTTTGATGACTCTGGAGTGATTTTCCCAGATGATACCACAGATCATTCCATCTCAGCTGATTATGCTCCTAGTCGGGTTACTGAGGATACCCGACTCCGCCTGGCCTTGATTACTACTGAGGCTGAGAGGGATGCCGCTCTTGTTGAGAGAGATGATGCCATTCTGGCTAGAGACGCTGCCATTGCTGCCAAAGACGCCATTGTACTCCAGACCAGGGAAGTTATAGATGCTCATGCTGAGACTGTCAGCCGAGCCACTGCTTTATTGGATCGTATCGACATGATGGGGCAGCAGACTACAGGGGATGCTGATGCTTCAGATCTATCCACCACTTTATCCATCTTGCTTCAGCTAGTTTTAGATTTGTAGATTATTTTATTTCCTGCATAGACTATGTTAGTTTCATCGGTTATTGAAAGAGAAATCTTGTAACGAAATGACTTATATATGCATTTAAATTTAGTCATTTTCCCTTCTTGTCGTATCGTCGCCTTTCATTGGATCCTCATTTTATCCAGCTGACCATGATTTTGACATTTCGCTTTCTTTCTTTTCTCAAGTTTTGATGGAGATCTGACAGATATTGCCGCACCCCTGTTGATTTCATCGGACTGAGTCTTAGATTTTGGCTAACTGTTTGGTTGGGCTAGGGTTATGTTACTTGGGATGAATCTGATTAGGGGCTAGTTTCGGGAAGGTTTCGAGGGTACAGGAAGGTTTTTTTTTTTTTTTTTGTTGTTGGGAATTGGTTTTGGTTAGAGAAAGGATTATTCTTTTTAAGGAATCGGACCATGCCATGAGGGCTGCCTACGTACCCCCACAAGTTGGGAGATCAGGTCCTACGTAGTTCGTTCCTCAAAGAAAAAGGAGAAACTGATGATTTAAGCGTAGAACCGCTTCACCGAGTCGGAATTGAGGGGCTGTGGAAATACCTCACCATCCATTTCTTGCAATATGAGGGCTCCTCCGGATAGCACTTTCTTGATCACAAAAGGTCCTTCCCAGTTCGGGGCAAACTTCCCTTTGGCCTCGTCTTGACAAGGCATGACCCTTTTTAGCACTAGGTCATTTTCCTTGAACTTCCGAGGTCTTATCCTTTTGTCGTATGATCGAGAGATCCTTTGTTGATATAATTGACCGTGCTAAACAGCAGCCACCCTTCTTTCATCGATTAGGGCCAATTGGTCGTATCGACTTTGCATCCAATCCTCCTCGCTTATCTGAGCATCGATCAATATTCTGAGGGACGCCATCTCAACCTCAACTGGCAGAACAGCTTCCATTCCATATACCAAAGCGTAAGGGGTTGCCACTGTAGAAGTACGCGTTGACGTTCTGTATGCCAGCAGGGTGAGGGGTAGCAGATCCGGCCATCCCTGATGATTAGCAGACATTTTCGCCATGATCTTCTTGATATTCTTATTTGCAGCCTCCACTGCCCCATTCATCTTAGGACAGTAAATGACAGAATTGAGGTGTTTGATCTTAAATTGGTCGCATAATCCCTTCACGAGGGCTTAGGTTGTCGAAGACCAAAACCTTAGGTTGCCCGTATCGACAAATAACATTATTCCTGATGAAACTGACGATGATCTCCTGAGTTACTTTGGGGAAAGAAGCTGCTTCTACCCATTTAGTGATGTAATCGATCATGACGAAAATGAATCGGTGTCCATTGCTTGCTTTGGGCTCTATCGGTCCGATTACGTCCATTCCCCACATTGAGAATGGCCAAGGGGAGGTCATACAGTGCAGTTCATTGGGAGGCGTATGGATCACATTACCGTGCGCCTAGCATTGGTAACACCGTTTGACATGATCATCGCAGTCGGCTTTCAGTGTTAACCAGTAATGCCCCGTTCTCAAGATCTTTTTGGCCAGCATCGGTCCACTCATGTGTGGCCCACACACTCCACCATATATTTCGTTCATAATCTTTTGGGCCTGCGTCTCATCTACGCATTGCAACAGTCCCAAACCAGCATCCCTCTTGTAGAGTGAATCCCCACTTAGGTAAAACTTCATTGCCATCTTTTGAATTCTCATCCTCTCAGCTCGGCTTGCCTGGTCGGGAATGGATCTATCCCTCAGATATTCCCTTATGTCGTGATACCAAGGCTGCTTTGGCAGAACCACCTCGTCTGATAATACTGCAACATGTTCCTCGTATGTTGGGGCATTCCGTACCGCTATTTCAATCTGTGGAACATCTTTTCTCTTGATTATATGGATTAAGGAAGCCAGAGTTGCCAATGCATCTGCAAAATCATTCCGTCCCCGGGGAATATGTCGGAAAGCGATATCTTCGAACTCTCGCATCAATTGGATAACACAACGATGGTATGGAAGTAACCGGAGCTCTTTAGTGTTGTACACCCTGATCGCCTGTATGATTACCAGTTCTGAATCCCCGAACACCGCTAGTCTTTTCACTCCCATATCGCGGGCAAAACGGAGTCCCAATATACATCCCTCGTACTCAGCTATGTTGTTCGAATTACTGAACTGCAATTTAGTGGCCACAGGGTATTGCTCTCCGGTGATAGAGACCAGGACTGCTCCGGCTCCTGCCCCTTCAGCATTCATGGCACCATCAAAATACAACTTCCAGAACTGTCCCTCGTCATCACATTTTGTGTGTAATACCCAAAATACATCTTCGCCCGACAAAGGAGTTTCTAACGGCTCCATCCCCCCTGATGGCGTTTCTGCCAACTGATCTGCAATTCCCTGCCCTTTCATGGCTTTCTGAGTTACGTATACAATGTCGAACTGCTGTAAGATTAACTGCCATCTTGATAGTCGACAGTTCAGCATGGGCCTTTCAAAGATATATTTCAGGGGATCCATTCTCGATATCAGGTACGTAGTATGCCCATGGAGATAGTGCTGTAATCTCCCCGCAGCCCACGCCAAGGCACAACAGGTCTTCTCGATGGGAGTGTAATTTTGTTCACATCGGCTAAATCTCTTGCTGAGGTAATAGATGGCCTGCTCTTTACCTGCTTCATTCTTCTGTCCCAGCATACATCCCATCGTAATGACATTGACCGATATATACATAAATAGAGGGATCCCATCCCTCGGGGGTACCAGCACTGGTGCCTCTGTCAGCTGCCTTTTAATGGTCTGAAAGGCTTTCTGACATTGCTCATTCCATTCTTGGGAAGCATCCTTCCTTAATAGTTTGAAAATTGGCTCGCATGTAGTCGTCAAGTGGGACATGAAGCGGCTGATGAAGTTTATTCTTCCAAGGAATCCTCTTATCTCCTTCTCCGTGTGAGGTGCCAGCATATCCACAATGGCCTTAATCTTTGCCGGATCCAACTTAATGCCCCGATCACTAACTAGGAATCCCAAGAGCTTGCCCGATTGCACTCCGAAAGCACACTTTACCGGATTGAGCTTCAAATTATATTTTCTGAGCCGATCGAATAGCTTTTTGAGATGGGTTATATGATCAGACTCTACCCTTGACTTCACGATAATGTCATCCACGTATACCTCTATCTCCTTGTGCATCGTGTCGTGGAACAGGGCCATCATGGCTCTCTGATAAGTAGCCCCCGCATTTGTGAGACCGAAAGCCAATCGTCTATAGCAGAAGGTGCCCCAAGGGGTGATGAATGCGGTCTTTTCCCGATCTTCTTCCGCCACCATTATCTGATGATACCCCGCAAAGCAATCCACAAAAGAGTACATTTCGTACTGGGCTGTGTTATCCACTAGGATGTGTATAAAAGGCACTGGGAAGTTATCCTTGAGACTGGCCTTGTTTAGATCTCTATAGTCGACACATACCCTCACCTTTCCTCCAAGCTTAGCCACTGGGACTACATTGGACAGCCATTCTGGGTAAGTGGACACCATAATGATTCCAGCCCTGAATTGTTTGATGATCTCCTCCTTCACCTTCAAGCTCCACTCCGGTTTCAACTTTCTTAGTTTCTGCTTGACAAGTCTGAAACCCTCCTTGATGGGCAACCGGTGTACCACAATGTCTGTGGACAATCCGATCATGTCCTCATGAGACCAGGCAAAGACATCCTCATACTGGCTTAGCAACTTAGTTATTTCCGCTTTCTGGCTAGCGGTAAGGTCTGTCCCTATCTTGAACTCCTTGGGTTTGTCAGGGGTTCCGATATCTATGGTGATGGTTTGGTCTAAGTTGGGTTTGGGTTTATCCTCGACCCATCCTTTGATCTCGTCAGGCGCGTCGTCGTAATCTGTCTCGTCTTGCTCAATGCCCATTAAATCGAAATCCAGCTCAATATCAAAATCATAGTCATCATTCAAATTTGAAAGACCGTTTATTAGGCAAGAATTACTCAAATTGGTACACCTGACATGAAACAAAATATTTGTCATATATAAGTCATTTTCCACAACAATCACATTTTCAGATAACATGACGAAACGACATAATTATGCAAAATACAAAACAAAAAATGAACTTCTTCATCCTCCCATCCTCTGGGGTCTACCACCCTGATGCCGTGTTTTACCCTTGTTTGGATATCACTGGTTCCGTTGTCCAGTTGTCGATGGTCAAATCAGACGGAATGCGCTGGATGAAAGGTGGCTTCACATCAGAATCTTCCCCGATGACTACGGCCACATCGCCTGAGTCCCTCTTCCTACCTTCTTCAGGAATAATTAGCCCTGCCCAATCGATGACAGGCACATCTTGTTGGGCTCCCGGTGGCGTGGCAGCATCCCTCCCCTCTTCATTGCTTGTTAACTGTCCGGGGATATAGCACCTGGTTTCGAACTTTAGCGCGACCTCCCGTAGGAAACTTTCCCTCTTGGTCGACTCATCACTTGTGGGGGTCAACTCTTCACCCCCTGACCCAATCACAGGTTTGCCAGTCCCTCGTTCACTGCTGACCTTGGTCATCGGATCTCCGGCCAAACGAATCAGGGTCGCGCCTTGACGGCGTCTTCGTGCTACGCCTTCGCGATATCCCAACCCTGCTTTGCCTATTTGATGGGGTAGTTGAATGGGCTCGGTGATTCCTTGACTGCTCTTTCCTAACCCCTGTCCAGGTTGGAATTTCATTTTCATAATTTCCTTTGCAACAAAGGTAAGTTCTGGAGAGACCCTAAGTTTCATGGCTGGAGCCCCCAAGCATCTGTAGTGGGGAGTGCTGATTTCCAGCGCCTGAAAACTGGCAGGTGCCGTCGACTCGTCCACATTAATCACAGGCAGGCCATTCCTAGAAGGAGAAAGGTCATCACACTCTGCTGAGATCGTCACCAGATTCCCGTCGATGATAAATTTGATTTACTAGTGTAGCGTGGAAGGAACTGCCCCGGCCATGTGTATCCACGGCCTCCCCAATAACAGGTTGTAACTTGCCGCAATATCTAAGACTTGGAAAGAAAGAGATATCAAAAGTACAAGGTCCTATTTCCACCGGCAATTCTATCTCCCCAATGGTATCCCTCCGGGATCCGTCGAAGGCTCGTACCACCATATGACTGGCCCGTAGGCGCTTAGGATTGACATTCATCTTTTGCAATGTACTGAGGGGACAGATATTCAACGCCGATCCCCCATCAATCAGCACCCCATTCATAATATAACCTGAGGAGATTACTGCAATATGCAGCGGTTTTCGATGCCCCCTTCCCTCTTTAGGGATATCATCGTCTGTGAACGATATTACATCACTTTCCAACGGATGGTTCACCAGATGGCCGAAACCTTCCCTGCTAATTTCTTTGGGAATGTATGACTCCTCCAGGACTTTCGCCAGAATTTTGCAGTGATCATTGGACGATAACACCAAATCCATGATTGATGTTAGGGTTAACTCCTCGCTTAATATCTGGATCCCTCTTGCTTCCGGATGATCCATCTTCCTCAAGAATTCCATGGCTTTCTCCTCGGATATCTTTTCATTTTTCTTCGTTTTGCTTTCAAGGACTCGCCCAAGAAGATATAAGGGATTCCCCTTTGTTGTTACAGAAGCACAACTGGCCGCTTCCTTTGACACCCCCCCCCCCCCCCATAATTCCATGGTAACCGTCTTTAGAACTGCTAGACCAAGGGATTTGGCGGTCAATTCATGGCTGTCAAAGGATGAGGGGTTTACGGAGCCACCAACGTTGAACAGGAATCCCTCCGTGGATATTTTCTACTTTACCCCACCCATTCAACCTAATGGGCGCCTCCCCGTGCAACCTTCCGTGATCACTTATCATGTTGATCCATATTCCTCCATTTTCTTCACTATAGTTTCACAGCCTTGAACGGGCCCCCTCGGCTTCCACATTGGCCTCCGCCACAAATTGACCCCCCCTCCAATCATGCCTTGGGCAGGGGATTGACCATTTAACATTTGGGGAAGTCTGGCTTGTGTACCACCACAATTTCCCCCACTATCAATCAAGTTTCTGGATTCTGTGCTTCAACGTCCAACATGTCCTTAGCGTTAATCATGACCGGAGGGAACCTGAGTGGTATGCGTATCGCTTTACTTCTTGGTCAAACTCTTCTTCCCTTCGGCGTCAACTCATAACGGAGGGTGCCAAAATCAGACTATCTTCTGTTTGGGCTATCAATACCGCTAGAATCCCGCTCAAGAGGATACCCCGAGTGTGGGTGAATACTCGTTTTTGCGAGGCCTCGAATCTCCTATCCGCCCCTTTCACGAGCCCTCTGATCCAGGTGAAAGTATAGGCTGTCGGGGATGGCCCGCCACTCTCTGCCATGCTCTGCAAACCTGTATTGGAAGATTATTTTTCTTCCTGCCTTTCTAGGTGACGCCCTGAAGGATGAGGGAAACATCCTTCCTCCATTTTTTCTTTTGCACCCTACGGGTGAAAGTGCTGTCATAATTTTCACTCTGTATTTGTTTCTGCAAAGCCAGTTTATCCAAAGCCGTGAACATACCCCGAAATCTTACCAGACTTCTTCAAACCCATATTCCAACCATTTCTCGCCCGTGTTTAATCATCTCGGGCAAAAGGCCTACCAATCCCCTTGATATAACCCGCTCATATAATAAGGGGCCTCTTGAATATCTATCGAAGGTCATCACCATCTCCAACTTCGCTCATCGGGGGATTTTTACCCTGTGGGCGGCTGGCCATTATCCCCTCCATCGTTGTGCATAAATCCCTGAAGGATTCCCCTTGGGATCGCTTCTTAACTTTTGTCATTTTGGTTATCTATCAGGGGGCCATTTGTTCCTCGGAAGCTATACTGTGTTAAGAAGGGTGTGAGGCCAATTCCTTCCTCAATTGTTGGATTTGGGCATTATCGAGACAGGCATAACCAGAATTCTCTCGCCCCAAACTCTCCTGTCAGGCTTTTTTTGGAAAAGTTTGCATCCTGTAGACCCATCTGTCTTCTGCATAAGAGCCCAACTCCCCAATGTAAGAAATTTTCATATGGGTATAGAGGAATCCCCCTTTCCCATTGTATTTTCTCAAATTCCGGGGAATTTAAATTTCTCGCCGGATATCCTGGTTTCGGGGAAGACACATAGATCTGAACAGATTTTCACACCCGTGCCTAGGGACCACTATGGCCCTTTCATAAGAATATGGATAGTTTCCTCCATTTGTTTCATTTTCTTTCGCAAGTCATCAGTTATCTCCCTCATTCCGGGATAGTAATCACTAGTTTTGGTTAGGTACGGGGGAATGGCCTTTGGGACGACTAGGCTCGCCCTTAGGTTTGGGGTGGATCCTCTTTAGGTGGATCCTGTCGAGGTAGCAATTGTATCCTTCAGCATTATGGGCCATCTCCAACATCTGTTTTGGGTAAAGTCATCCAAATTCCTCCCCTAGATATGGAACTCAAGGATTATGTAGGTGGGAGATCAGCCATTTCAGATGTAGTGAGTTTTGGGCCCTTTTCAGACTGCGAAACGGGTTTTGAGGGAGCAAAATCCTACAGAGAACATGAATGGGTTTAGGAAGTTTATGTCCCCTGGGGAACATGAAAAAATGTGGATGCATGCTAAAAGCTAGTAATTTGTTGTGTTTTTGGGTTTTTTAAATCTTTCCACCTGTAAAACAGAAAGTTAGTAGATCTCCTATTAAATGCAATAACAAATGCTCAAAACATGACATTATTATGCTTCCCCACAGCTGTTCCCTGCAAAGCATAGAGGTTAGTAATTTTCTCTTGACAGAAGGGGAAGGCATATAAATGGAAATGGGATCATGACATTTATACGCGTGAACGTAAAAAGGCATGAAGAGACTTTTCCTGCATTGGGTTAATCTGAGGCTGACCTATCCTAGGGTTACTCTCACGGGCTTTTCGGCATGAAGGTCCCCAAATCTTCGCAATCTACTCGTCTGAGTCCTTTCGATTGGAGCGGATTTGGGTTTTCTTGAGCCATCTCCGGGGAGCAGCCCCTTCGAGTCCAGTAATAAGCAACCGACAGGTTCGCCTCAGGAGGAGGTACTCTCTCAACATACATTCACATTCATCGTCCTCACCGTATGCAAATGATTACTTTAAAGTAAAACAATCCCATTCAAATCATTCATTTATTGGGCAAAACACACATTCACACAACAAACAAAAAAAAATCAAAATATCGCACATACACATATTTTATGAATTTTTAAAGGATAGGATAGCATCAAGATTTTGAACGCGGCTTAAGCCCTCTAATATTCCCCAACAGAGTCGCCAGCTGTCGACGCCGGGTTTTTCGCCTCTTTAGTCTTTTTCCAATTTTAGACTTTTTTGATTAGATTGATGTTTTGGAAAAGATCGGCACTTAATGTCGACGGGGTTTTGAAAGATCGTTTTTTTATGATGAGCCAATTAACCAGAGTTGCCAATTGGTATATTTGAAATGGATGTACCAACTCATCCGAGTTTCATTTTTCGTAGATCGCTGGCTCCTATGTGACTCCGAATTAATTGGTCCGCGAACCGAGATTCATAGAGTTCGGGGGCTTGCTTAAGCGAGGGGAAGGTGTTAGGCACCCCCCGATTTCCGTGAAACACGGTTACCGCAATCTTGATACTTTCCTATCCTTTAATTCATGAAATGTGTGTGTATGTGCGTGTGTGTGTGTGTGTATGTGTGTGCCTATATGAATGTGGTGGTGAGTTTGTATGAAGAAAACATTTGGGTTTTCGGAAAAGTCGTGTTTTCTTTTGGGAATGTTTTAGAATGTCCTTCAGTTTTATACGAGAAAGCTTATGAGAAAATGTTTGATTTTAATTCGTCAAAACTGTGAGATTGCATTAGGTTGTTGTTTTTTGGCAAAACATAATAGTTTTTTCTAAATCTTTGTCAAAATAGGAATCGAGATCTATACGTTGCTTTCATAACTCAAATGATGGGCAAACCTCGAGGATCTCTTTAACCCTAATGCACAAGGATTTAATAAAACATTATTTATTTTTATAAAACCATTTTTTGTGATGTTTGAAAACGATTTCTTTCTTTAGCCTTCTCGTTAAATAGAAATCGACATTCATTAGCACCCCCAATTTTCTTATCCTCGTGAGACTAATAACCTAGTTTGATTGATTTTATGAAAGTCTTCATTGTTTAGCTTCGAAATCAATTTTTAATATTGTAAATCAAATAAAACATTAAAATGCGTAGGGGGCTATTCATGGGCATATAAGCCATCAAAATAACCCCGAACGCCATCGATCGCATACTTTCACTATGACGGGGCCCTTAAACACGATTCTCGCCTTAAGCGTCATTTTAAGGCCCGACGATTACATATTTACAATGAAAACTACATCATTCCTAACTTCTTAACATCAAAAGAGGTCCATCATCGGATTTGGACCACGGGGTCGCTTTCCTAGGCTCACACCCAAATCTCCACACACCCACAACCGGATATTACAAGAAATAACCAACACGAATAATCTAACAATACCAAGACATCCTAAAATAGCGATCTAAAGGAACCACACCCAATATAGCACCGTAAAACAAACAAAAAATCAATAAATAAATATCATCGGGTTATTAGGAAGAATTTTGTTCCGATGGAACCCTCACTAATAATCCCTAATTCATTATTCCATCATCAATTACATGAAAAACTACATTTAATTCAACCAAAGGATATGATAGAAATTGCAAAAATAAGGAGATTTTCACCTTGCAAATGAGATCAAAGTGGATGTAAACTTGTGTATTTTGAATAGAAGAGGAAGTATATATGATACAATCAAATCAAAAGAATATTATTCCTCTCTTTTTCTTCCTTTCTCTCCTATTTTGTTGCAAAACACTATGCTATTTTCTCTTTGAATTTCCGTGCTGCTGCTGCTTATTCTTCTGCTCTCGCCTGATCCAACTCTCTCTTTCTCTTCTTTCTGGATGCTGAAGGAAATGTGCTGAAGTAGGCTGGCTAAGCCCAGCCACAGATTGATCTGCGGCTAGCCTTAGCCCGCCATGCACTCAGCCCGCCATGCACTTTAGTTATTTGATTCTCCTCAGTTTCCGCACCGCACCTTGATTCTCGCGTCGTGCTGTCGGTTTTTGCCGAAAGGCTTGTATTTTGCAGTCCGAGAATTACCGTGAGACGTGACACATTATTCGGGAATGCTCATTTTGGATGGCCTTGTTATCACGTCGGTTTTGACTGCAAATCGTCGCGGTGGCATCGAGTGTTCGAACTTGCGCCCATTCTTCGCTCCCGCAGGCCGGTTCAATTGACGATTTTGCCCTCCTGTCACGGTTAGCATAGGGAATGTAAAATTTGGGTGTCTACAAAAACGATGTGTACGTCTCACACAAGTATTGATTTAGGGAGACCTACTTATTATTTCATTAGTTCTTTTAAATTGTAAAAGAAAGAGGTGATTAGGAGTCCTATTACTTCGTTCTAGTTTAATTACCATCTAAAGGAGCAATCTCACCACTATCGCGTTAAGAACGATATGTACATCTAATACAAGTCTTGATTTAGGGAGACCTTCTTATTGTTTCATTAGTTTCCTCAAATTGCCAAAGAAAGAGGCGACTAGGAGTCCTATTGCTTCGTTCTAGTTTGATTATCTTCAAAAGGAGCAATATCATCAATATCGCATTCAAAACGATGTATACATCTCACACAAGTCTCGATTTAGGGAGACTTTTTATTGTTTCATTAGTAGCTTCAAATTACCAAAGAAAGAGGTGACTAGGAGTCATATTACATCGTTCTAGTTTGATTAGCTTCAAAAGGTACAATATCATCAATATCGCGTTCAAAACCATGTGTAAATCTCACACAAGTCTTGATTTAAGGAGACCTTCTTATTGTTTCATTAGTTCTTTTAAATTGTAAAAGAAAGAGGTGATTAGGAGTCATATTACTTCGTTCTAGTTTAATTAGCTTCTAAAGGAGAAATCTCATCACTATCGTGTTAAGAACGATATTTACATCTAATACAAGTCTTGATTTGGGGAGACAGTCTTATTGTTTCATTAGTTTCCTCAAATTGCCAAAGAAAGAGGCGACTAGGAGTCCTATTGCTTCGTTCTAGTTTGATTAGCTTCAAAAGGAGCAATATCATCAATATCGCGTTCAAAACGATGTGTACGTCTCACACAAGTCTTGATTTAGGGAGACCTTCTTATTGTTTCATTAGTTCTTTTCAATTGTAAAAGAAAGAGGTGATTAGGAGTCCTATTACTTCGTTCTAGTTTAATTAGCATCTAAAGGAGCAATCCCACCAGTATCGCGTTAAGAACGATGTGTACATCTAATACAAGTCTTGATTTAGGGAGACCTTCTTATTGTTTCATTAGTTTCCTCAAATTGCCAAAGAAAGAGGCGACTAGGAGTCCTATTGCTTCGTTCTAGTTTGATTAGCTTCAAAAGGAGCAATATCATCAATATCGCGTTCAAAACGATGTGTACGTCTCACGCAAGTCTTGATTTAGGGAGAACTTCTTATTGTTTCATTAGTTCTTTTAAATTGTAAAATAAAGAGGTGATTAGGAGTCCTATTACGTCGTTCTAGTTTAATTAGCATCTACAGGAGCAATCCCATCACTATCGCGTTAAAAACGTATTTGTACAACTAATACAAGTCTTGATTTAAGGAGACCTTCTTATTGTTTCAATAGTTTCCTCAAATTGCCAAAGAAAGAGGCGACTAGGAGTCCTATTGCTTCGTTCTAGTTTGATTATCTTCAAAAGGAGCAATATCATCAATATTGCATTCAAAACGATGTATACATCTCACACAAGTCTCGATTTAGGGAGACTTTTTATTGTTTCATCAGTAGCTTCAAATTACCAAAGAAAGAGGTAATTAGGAGTCCTATTTCTTCGTTCTAGTTTGATTAGCTTCAAAAGGAGCAATATCATTAATATCGCGTTCAAAACGATATGTGCGTCTCACACAAGTCTTGATTTAAGGAGACCTTTTATTGTTTTATTAGTAGCTTCAAATTACCAAAGATAGAGGTAATTAGAAATTCTATTACTTCGTTCAAGTTTGATTAGCTTTAAAAGGAGTAATATCATCAATATCGCGTTCAAAACCATGTGTACATCTCACACAAGTCTTGATTTGAAGAGACCTTTTATTGTGTTATTAGTAGTTCAAATTTCCAAAGAAAGAGGTGATTAGGACTTCTATTACTTCGCTCTAGTCTGATTAGCTTCAAAAGGAGCAATATCATCAATATCGCGTTCAAAACGATGTGTACGTCTCACACAAGTCTTGATTTAGGGAGAACTTCTTATTGTTTCATTAGTTTCCTCAAATTGCCAAAGAAAGAGGCAACTAGGAGTCCTATTGCTTCGTTCTAGTTTGATTAGCTTCAAACGGAGCAATAGCATCAATATTGCATTCAAAACGATGTCTACGTCTCACACAAGTCTTGATTTAGGGAGACCTTTTTATTGTTTCATTAGTTCTTTTAAATTGTAAAAGAAAGAGGTGATTAGGAGTCCTATTACTTCGTTCTAGTTTAATTAGCATCTAAAGGAGCAATCCCACCACTATCGCGTTAAGAACGATGTGTACATCTAATACAAGTCTTGATTTAGGGAGACCTTCTTATTGTTTCATTAGTTTCCTCAAATTGCCAAAAAAAAGAGGTGACTAGGAGTTCTATTGCTGCGTTCTAGTGTGATTAGCTTCAAAAGGAGCAATATCATCAATATCGCGTTCAAAACGATATGTGCGTCTCACACAATTCTTGATTTAAGGAGACCCTTTACTGTTTTATTAGTAGCTTCAAATTACCAAAGAAAGAGGTAATTAGGAATTCTATTCCTTCATTCTAGTTTGATTAGCTTCAAAAGGAGAAATATCATCAATATCGCGTTCAAAATCATGTGTACATATCACACAAGTATTGATTTAAGGAGACCTTTTATTGTTTTATTAGTAGTTCAAATTCCCAAAGAAAGAGGTGATTAGGACTTTTATTATTTCGTTCTAGTTTGATTAGCTTCAAAAGGTACAATATCATCAATATCGCGTTCAAAACGATGTGTACGTCTCACACAAGTCTTGATTTAAGGAGACCTTCTTATTGTTTCATTAGTTCTTTTAAATTGTAAAAGAAAGAGGTGATTAGGAGTCCTATTACTTCGTTCTAGTTTAATTAGCTTCTAAAGGAGAAATCCCATCACTATTGTGTTAAGAACGATGTTTACATCTAATACAAATCTTGATTTAGGGAGACCTTCTTATTGTTTCATTAGTTTCTCAAATTGCCAAAGAAAGAGGCGACTAGGAGTACTATTGCTATCGTTCTAAGTTTGATTAGCTTCAAAAGGAGCAATATCATCAATATATCGCGCAGTTCAAAACGGATGTGTACGTCTCACCAACAAGTCTTGATTTAGGGAGACCTACTTATTATTTTATTAGTTCTTTTTAAATTGTAAAAGAAAGAGGTGATAAGGTGTCCTATTACTTCGTTATAGTTTAATTAGCAACTAAAGGAGCAATCCCCCCACTATCGCGTTAAGAACGATGTTTACATCTAATACAATTCTTGATTTAGGGAGACCTTCTTATTGTTTCATTAGTTTCCTCAAATTGCCAAAGAAAGAGGTGACTAGGAGTCCTAATGCTTCGTTCTAGTTTGATTAGCTTCAAAAGGAGCAATATCATTAATATCGCGTTCAAAACGATATGTGCGTCTCACACAAGTCTTGATTTAAGGAGACCTTTTATTGTTTTATTAGTAGCTTCAAATTACCAAAGAAAGAGGTAATTAGGAATTCTATTACTTCGTTCTAGTTTGATTAGCTTTAAAAGGAGTAATATCATCAATATCGCGTTCAAAACCATGTGTACATCTCACACAAGTCTTGATTTGAAGAGACCTTTTATTGTGTTATTAGTAGTTCAAATTTCCAAAGAAAGAGGTGATTAGGACTTTTATTACTTCGTTCTAGTTTGATTAGCTTCAAAAGGAGCAATATCATCAATATCGCGTTCAAAACGATGTGTACGTCTCACACAAGTCTTGATTTAGGGAGAACTTCTTATTGTTTCACTAGTTCTTTTAAATTGTAAAAGAAAGAGGTGATTTGGAGTCCTATTACTTCGTTCTAGTTTAATTAGCATCTAAAAGAGCAATCCCACCACTATCGCGTTAAGAACGATGTGTACATCTAATACAAGTCTTGATTTTGGGAGACCTTCTTATTGTTTCATTAGTTTCCTCGAATTGCCAAAGAAAGAGGCGACTAGGAGTCCTATTGCTTCGTTCTAGTTTGATTAGCTTCAAAAGGAGCAATATCATCAATATCGCGTTCAAAACGATGTGTACGTCTCACACAAGTATTGATTTAGGGAGACCCTCTTATGGTTTCATTAGTTCTTTTAAATTGTAAAAGAAAGAGGTGATTAGGAGTCCTATTACTTCGTTCTAGTTTAATTAGCATCTAAAGGAGCAATATCACCACTATCGCGTTAAGAACGATGTGTACATCTAATACAAGTCTAGATTTAGGGAGACCTTCTTATTGCTTCATTACTTTCCTCAAATTGCCAAAAAAAAGAGGTGACTAGGAGTTCTATTGCTGCGTTCTAGTGTGATTAGCTTCAAAAGGAGCAATATCATCAATATCGCGTTCAAAACGATATGCGCGTCTCACACAATTCTTGATTTAAGGAGACCATTTACTGTTTTATTAGTAGCTTCAAATTACCAAAGAAAGAGGTAATTAGGAATTCTATTACTTCGTTCTAGTTTGATTAGCTTCAAAAGGAGAAATATCATCAATATCGCGTTCAAAATCATGTGTACATCTCATACAAGTATTGATTTAAAGAGACCTTTTATTATTTTATTAGTATTTCAAATTCCCAAAGAAAGAGGTGATTAGGACTTTTATTACTTCGTTCTAGTTTGATTAGCTTCAAAAGGAGCAATATCATCAATATCGCGTTAAAAACGATGTGTATGTGTCACACAAGTCTTGATTTAAGAAGACCTTCTTATTGTTTTATTAGTTCTTTTAAATTATAAAAGAAAGAGGTGATTATGAGTCCTATTACTTCGTCCTTGTTTAATTAGCTTCTAAAAAGAAATCCCATCATTATCGTGTTAAGAACGATGTTTACATCTAATACAAGTCTTGATTTAGGGAGACCTTCTTATTATTTCATTAGTTTCCTCCAATTGCCAAAGAAATAGGCGACTAGGAGTCCTATTGCTTCGTTCTAGTTTGATTAGCTTCAAAAGAAGCAATATCATCAATATCGCGTTCAAAACGATGTGTACGTCTCACACAAGTCTTGATTTAAGGAGACCTTCTTATTGTTTCATTAGTTCTTTTAAATTGTAAAAGAAAGGGATGATTAGGAAGACTATTACTTCGTTCTAGTTTAATTAGCATCTAAAGGAGCAATCCCACCACTATCGCGTTAAGAACGATGTGTACATCTAATATAATTCTTGATTTAGGGAGACCTTCTTATTGTTTCATTAGTTTCCTCAAATTGCCGAAGAAAGAGGTGACTAGGAGTCCTAATGCTTCGTTCTAGTTTGATTAGCTTCAAAAGGAGCAATATCATCAATATCGCGTTAAAAACGATATGTGCGTCTCACACAAGTCTTGATTTAAGGAGACCATTTATTGTTTTATTAGTAGCTTCAAATTACCAAAGAAAGAGGTAATTAGGAATTCTATCATCAATATTGCGTTCAAAACCATGTGTACATCTCACACAAGTCTTGATTTAAGGAGACCTTTTATTGTTTTATTAGTAGTTTAAATTCCCAAAGAAAGAGGTGATTAGGACTTTTATTACTTCGTTCTAGTTTGATTAGCTTCAAAAGGAGCAATATCATCAATATCGCGTTAAAAACGATGTGTACGTCTCACACAAGTCTTGATTTAAGGAGACCTTCTTATTGTTTCATTAGTTCTTTTAAACTGTAAAAGAAAGAGGTGATTAGGAGTCCTATTACTTCGTTCTAGTTTAATTAGCTTCTAAAGGAGAAATCCCAGCACTATCGTGTTAAGAACGATGTTTACATCTAATACAAGTCTTGATTTAGGGAGACCTTCTTATTGTTTCATTAGTTTCCTCAAATTGCCAAAGAAAGAGGCGACTAGGAGTCCTATTGCTTCGTTCTAGTTTGATTAGCTTCAAAAGGAGCAATATTATCAATATCGCGTTCAAAACGATGTGTACGTCTCACACAAGTCTTGATTTAGGGAGACCTTCTTATTGTTTCATTAGTTCTTTTAAATTGTAAAAGAAAGAGGTGATTAGGAGTCCTATTACTTCGTTCTAGTTTAATTAGCATCTAAAGGAGCAATCCCACCACTATCGCGTTAAGAACGATGTGTAACATCTAATACAAGTCTTGATTTAGGGAGACCATTCTTATTGTTTCATTAGTTTCCCCTCAAATTGCAAAATAAAGAGGTGACTAGGAGTCCTATTGCTTCGTTCTAGTTTGATTAGCTTCAAAAGGAGCAATATCATCAATATCGCGTTCAAAACGATATGTGCGTCTCACACAAGTCTTGATTTAAGGAGACCTTTTATTGTTTTATTAGTAGCTTCAAATTACCAAAGAAAGAGGTAATTAGGAATTCTATTACTTCGTTCTAGTTTGATTAGCTTCAAAAGGAGCAATATTATTAATATCTTTTTTTTTTTTGCTAAGTAATATTATTAATATCGCGTTCAAAACCATGTGTACATCTCACACAAGTCTTGATTTAAGGAGACCTTTTATTGTTTTATTAGTAGTTCAAATTCCCAAAGAAAGAGGTGATTAGGACTTTTATTACTTCGTTCTTGTTTGACTAGCTTCAAAAGGAGCAATATCATCAATATCGCGTTCAAAACGATATGTGCGTCTCACACAAGTCTTGATTTAAGGAGACCTTCTTATTGTTTCATTAGTTCTTTTAAATTGTAAAAGAAAGGGGTGATTAGGAGTCTTATTACTTCGTTCTAGTTTAATTAGCTTCTAAAGGAGAAATCCCATCACTATTGTGTTAAGAACGATGTTTACATCTAATACAAGTCTTGATTTAGGGAGACCTTCTTATTGTTTCATTAGTTTCCTCAAATTGCCAAAGAAAGAGGCGACTAGGAGTCCTATTGCTTCGTTCTAGTTTGATTAGCTTCAAAAAGAGCAATATCATCAATATCGCGTTCAAAACGATGTGTACGTCTCACACACGTCTTGATTTAGGAAGACCTTCTTACTGTTTCATTAGTTCTTTTAAATTGTAAAAGAAAGAGGTGATTAAGAGTCCTATTACTTCGTTCAAGTTTAATTAGCATCTAAAGGAGCAATCCCACCACTATGGTGTTAAGAACGATGTGTACATCTAATACAAGTCTTGATTTAGGGAGACCTTGTAATTGTTTCATTAGTTTCCTCAAATTTCCAAAAAAAGAGGTGACTAGGAGTCCTATTGCTTCGTTCTTGTTTGATTAGCTTCAAAAGGAGCAATATCATCAATATCGCGTTCAAAACGATATGTGCGTCTCACACAAGTCTTGATTTAAGTAGCCCTTTTATTGTTTTCTTAGTAGCTTCAAATTACCAAAGAAAGAGGTAATTAGGAATTCTATTACTTCGTTCTAGTTTGGTTAGCTTCAAAAGGAGCAAAGCAATATCATCAATATCGCGTTCAAAAACCATGTGTATATCACACACAATTCTTGATTTAAGGAGACCTTTTATTGTTTTATTAGTAGTTCAAATTCCCAAAGAAAGAGGTGATTAGGACTTTTATTACTTCGTTCTAGTTTGATTAGCTTCAAAAGGAGCAATATCATCAATATCGCGTTAAAAACAATGTGTACGTCTCACACAAGTCTTGATTTAAGGAGACCTTCTTATTGTTTCATTAGTTCTTTTAAATTGTAAAAGAAAGAGGTGATTAAGAGTTTTATTACTTCGTTCTAGTTTAATTAGCTTCTAAAGGAGAAATCACATCACTATCGTGTTAAGAACGATGTTTACATCTAATATAAGTCTTGATTTAGGGAGACCTTCTTATTGTTTCATTAGTTTTCTCAAATTGCCAAAGAAAGAGGCGACTAGGAGTCCTATTGCTTCGTTCTAGTTTGATTAGCTTCAAAATGAGCAATATCATCAATATCGCGTTCAAAACGATGTGTACGTCTCACACAAGTCTTGATTTAGGGAGACCTTCTTATTGTTTCATTAGTTCTTTTAAATTGTAAAAGAAAGAGGTGATTAGGAGTCCTATTACTTCGTTCTAGTTTGATTAGCATCTAAAGGAGCAATATCACCACTTATCGCGTTCAAGAACGATGTGTACATCTAACACAAGTTCTTGATTTAGGGAGACCTTCTTATTGTTTCATTAGTTTCCTCAAATTGCCCAAAGAAAGAGGTTGTGTGATTAGGAGTCCTATTTGTGCATTTGTTTCATTCAGTTTTGATTAGCTTCAAAAGGAGCAATATCATCAATATCGGCGTTTAAACAAACGATGTGTACATCTCACACAAGTCTTGATTTAAGGGAGACCTTTATGTTTTATTAGTTCGTTGTAGCTTCAAATTACCAAAGAAAGAGGTGATTAGGAGTCTATTACTTCGTTCTAGTTTGATTAGCTTCAAAAGGAGCAATATCATCAATATCGCGTTCAAAAACGATGTGTACATCTCACACAAGTCTTGATTTAAGGGAGACCTTTTATTGTTTTATTAGTAGTTTCAAATTCCCAAAGAAAGAGGTGCGATTAGGAGTCCTATTACTTCGTTTAGTTTGATTAGCTTCAAAAGGAGCAATATCATCAATATCGCGTTTGAAAACGATGTGTACGTCTCACACAACAGAGTCCTCGATTTAGGGAGACCTTCTTATTGTTTCATTAGTTCTTTTAAATTGTAAAAGAAAGAGTGATTAGGAGTCCTATTAACTTCGTTCTAGTTTAATTAGCTTCTAAAGGAGCAATATCCATCACTATCGTGTTAAAGAACGATGTTTACATCTAATACAAAGTCTTGATTTATGGAGACCTTCTTATTGTTTCATTAGTTTCCTCAAATTGCCAAAGAAAGAGGCGACTAGGAGTCCTATTGCTTCGTTCTAGTTTAATCAGCTTCAAAAGGAGCAATATCATCAATATCGCGTTCAAAACGATGTGTACATCTCACACAAGTCTTGATTTAGGGAGACCTTCTTATTGTTTCATTAGTTCTTTTAAATTGTAAAAGAAAGAGGTGATTAGGAGTCCTATTACTTCGTTCTAGTTTAATTAGCATCTAAAGGAGCAATCCCACCACTATCGCGTTAAGAACGATGTGTACATCTAATACAAGTCTTGATTTAGAGAGACCTTCTTATTGTTTCATTAGTTTCATCAAATTGCCAAAGAAAGAGGTGACTAGGAGTTCTATTGCTTCGTTCTAGTTTGATTAGCTTCAAAAGGAGCAATATCATCAATATCGCGTTCAAAACGATATGTGCGTCTCACACAAGTCTTGATTTAAGGAGACCTTTTATTGTTTTATTAGTAGCTTCAAATTACCAAAGAAAGATGTAATTAGGAATTCTATTACTTCGTTCTAGTTTGATTAGCTTCAAAAGGAGAAATATCATCAATATCGCGTTCAAAATCATGTGTACATCTCATACAAGTATTGATTTAAAGAGTCCTTTTATTATTTTATTAGTAGTTCAAATTCCCAAAGAAAGAGGTGATTAGGACTTTTATTACTTCGTTCTAGTTTGATTAGCTTCAAAAGGAGCAATATCATCAATATCGCGTTAAAAACGATGTGTACGTCTCACACAAGTCTTGATTTAGGGAGACCTTCTTATTGTTTCATTAGTTCTTTTAAATTGTAAAAGAAAAGGGTGATTAGGAGTCTAATTACTTCGTTCTAGTTTAATTAGCTTCTAAAGGAGAAATCCCATCACTGTCGTGTTAAGAACGATGTTCACATCTAGTACAAGTCTTGATTTAGGGAGACCTTCTTATTGTTTCATTAGTTTCATCAAATTGCCAAAGAAAGAGGTGACTAGGAGTTCTATTGCTTCGTTCTAGTTTGATTAGCTTCAAAAGGAGCAATATCATCAATATCGCGTTCAAAACGATGTGTACGTCTCACACAAGTCTTGATTTAGGGAGACCTTCTTATTGTTTCATTAGTTCTTTTAAATTGTAAAAGAAAGAGGTGATTAGGAGTCCTATTACTTCGTTCTAGTTTAATTAGCATCTAAAGGAGCAATCCCACCACTATCGTGTTAAGAACGATGTGTACATCTAATACAAGTCTTGATTTAGGGAGACCTTCTTATTGTTTCATTAGTTTCCTCAAATTGCCAAAGAAAGAGGTGACTAGGAGTCCTATTGCTTCGTTCTAGTTTGATTAGCTTCAAAAGGAGCAATATCATCAATATCGCGTTCAAAACGATATGTGCATCTCACACAAGTCTTGATTTAAGGAGACCTTTTATTGTTTTATTAGTAGCTTCAAATTACCAAAGAAAGAGGTAATTAGGAATTCTATTACTTCGTTCTAGTTTGATTAGCTTCAAAAGGAGCAATATCATCAATATCGCGTTCAAAACCATGTGTACATCTCACACAAGTCTTGATTTAAGGAGACCTTTTATTGTTTTATTAGTAGTTTAAATTCCCAAAGAAAGAGGTGATTAGGACTTTTATTACTTCGTTCTAGTTTGATTAGCTTCAAAAGGAGCAATATCATCAATATCGCGTTAAAAACGATGTGTACGTCTCACACAAGTCTTGATTTAAGGAGACCTTCTTATTGTTTCATTAGTTCTTTTAAACTGTAAAAGAAAGAGGTGATTAGGAGTCCTATTACTTCGTTCTAGTTTAATTAACTTCTAAAGGAGAAATCCCATCACCGTCGTGTTAAGAACGATGTTTACATCTAATACAAGTCTTGATTTTGGGAGACCTTCTTATTGTTTCATTAGTTTCCTCAAATTGCCAAAGAAAGAGGCGACTAGGAGTTCTATTGCTTTCGTTCTAGTTTGATTAGCTTCAAAACGAGCAATATCATCAATATCGCGTTCAAAACGATGTGTACGTCTCACACAAGTCTTGATTTAGGGAGACCTTTTTATTGTTTCATTAGTTCTTTTAAATTGTAAAAGAAAGAGGTGATTAGGAGTCCTATTACTTTGTTCTAGTTTAATTAGCATCTAAAGGAGCAATCCCACCACTATCGCGTTAAGAACGATGTGTACATCTAATAAAAGTCTTGATTTAGGGAGACCTTCTTATTGTTTCATTAGTTTCCTCAAATTGCCAAAGAAAGAGGCGGATTAGAAGTATATTGCTTCGTTTCTAAGTTTGATTAGCTTCAAAAGGAGCAATATCATCAATATCGCGTTCAAAACGATATGTACGTCTCACACAAGTCTTGATTTAAGGAGACCTTTTATTGTTCTATTAGTAGCTTCAAATTGTAAAAGAAAGAGGTGAATTAGGATATTCTATTACTTCGTTCTAGTTTGTGATTAGCATCTAAAAGGAGCAATATCATCACCACTATCGCGTTAAAAACGATGTGTACATCTCACACAAGTCTTGATTTTGGGAGACCTTCTTATTGTTTCATTAGTTTCCTCAAATTGCCAAAGAAAGAGGTGACTAGGAGTCCTATTGCTTCGTTCTTGTTTGATTAGCTTCAAAAGGAGCAATATCATCAATATCGCGTTCAAAACGATATGTGCGTCTCACACAAGTCTTGATTTAAGGAGACCTTCTTATTGTTTCATTAGTTCTTTTAAATTGTAAAAGAAAAGGGTGATTAGGAGTCTTATTACTTCGTTCTAGTTTAATTAGCTTCTAAAGGAGAAATCCCATCATTGTCGTGTTAAGAACGATGTTTATATCTAATACAAGTCTTGATTTAGGGAGACCTTCTTATTGTTTCATTAGTTTCCTCAAATTGCCAAAGAAAGAGGCGACTAGAAGTCCTATTGCTTCGTTCTAGTTTGATTAGCTTCAAAAGGAGCAATATCATCAATATCGCGTTCAAAACGATATGTGCGTCTCACACAAGTCTTGATTTAAGGAGACCTTTTATTGTTTTATTAGTAGCTTCAAATTACCAAAGAGAGAGGTAATTAGAAATTCTATTACTTCGTTCAAGTTTGATTAGCTTTAAAAGGAGCAATATCATCAATATCGCGTTCAAAACCATGTGTACATCTCACACAAGTCTTGATTTAAAGAGACCTTTTATTGTTTTATTAGTAGTTCAAATTTCCAAAGAAAGAGGTGATTAGGACTTTTATTACTTCGTTCTAGTTTGATTAGCTTCAAAAGGAGCAATATCATCAATATCGCGTTCAAAACGATGTGTACGTCTCACACAAGTCTTGATTTAGGGAGACCTTTTATTGTTTCATTAGTTCTTTTAAATTGTAAAAGAAAGAGGTGATTAGGAGTCCTATTACTTCGTTCTAGTTTAATTAGCATCTAAATGAGCAATCCCACCACTATCGCATTAAGAACGATATGTACATCTAATAGAAGTCTTGATTTAGGGAGACCTTCTTATTGTTTCATTAGTTTCCTCAAATTGCCAAAGAAAGAGAGGTGGATTAGGAGTCCTATTGCTTCGTTTTAGTTTGATTAGCTTCAAAAGGTGCAATATCATCAATATCGCGTTCAAAACCATGTGTACCTCTCACACAAGTCTTGATTTAAGGAGACCTCTTATTGTTTTATTAGTTGTTCAAATTACCAAAGAAAGAGGTAATTAGGAATTCTATTACTTCGTTCTAGTTTGATTAGCTTCAAAAGGAGAAATATCATCAATATCGCGTTCAAAACCATGTGTACATCTCACACAAGTCTTGATTTAAGGAGACCTTTTATTGTTTTATTAGTAGTTCAAATTTCCAAAGAAAGAGGTGATTAGGACTTTTATTACTTCGTTCTAGTTTGATTAGCTTCAAAAGGAGCAATATCATCAATATCGCGTTAAAAAAAACGATGTGTACGTCTCACACAAGTCTTGATTTAAGGAGACCTTCTTATTGTTTCATTAGTTCTTTTAAATTGTAAAAGAAAGAGATGATTAGGAGTCTTATTACTTCGTTCTAGTTTAATTAGCTTCTAAAGGAGAAATCCAATCATTATCGTGTTAAGAACGATGTTTACTTCTAATACAAGTCTTGATTTAGGGAGACCTTCTTATTGTTTCATTAGTTTCCTCAAATTGCCAAAGAAAGAGGCGACTAGAAGTCCTATTGCTTCGTTCTAGTTTGATTAGCTTCAAAAGGAGCAAAATCATCAATATCACGTTCAAAACGATGTGTACGTCTCACACAAGTCTTGATTTAGGGAGACCTTCTTATTGTTTCATTAGTTCTTTTAAATTGTAAAAGAAAGAGGTGATTAGGAGTCCTATTACTTCGTTCTAGTTTAATTAGCATATAAAGGAGCAATCCCACCACTATCGCATTAAGAACGATGTGTACATCTAAAACAAGTCTTGATTTAGGGAGACCTTCTTATTGTTTCATTAGTTTCCTCAAATTGCCAAAGAAAGAGGCGACTAGGAGTCCTATTGCTTCATTCTAGTTTGATTAGCTTCAAAAGGAGCAATATCATCAATATCACATTCAAAACGATATGTGCGTCTCACACAAGCCTTGATTTAAGGAGACCTTTTTTTGTTTTATTAGTAGCTTCAAATTACCAAAGAAAGAGGTAATTAGGAATTCTATTACTTCGTTCTAGTTTGATTAGGTTCAAAAGGAGCAATATCATCAATATCGCGTTCAAAACCATGTGTACATCTCACACAAGTCTTGATTTAAGGAGACCTTTTATTGTTTTATTAGTAGTTCAAATTCCCAAAGAAAGAGGTGATTAGGACTTTTATTACTTCGTTCTACTTTGATTAGCTTCAAAAGGAGCAATATCATCAATATCGCGTTAAAAACGATGTGTACGTCTAACACAAGTCTTGATTTAAGGAGACCTTCTTATTGTTTCATTAGTTCTTTTAAATTGTAAAAGAAAGAGGTGATTAGGAGTCCTATTACTTCGTTCTAGTTTAATTAGCATCTAAAGGAGCAATCCCACCACTATCGCGTTAAGAACGATGTGTACATCTAATACAAATCTTGATTTAGGGAGACCTTCTTATTGTTTCATTAGTTTCCTCAAATTGCCAAAGAAAGAGGCGACTAGGAGTCCTATTGCTTCGTTCTAGTTTGATTAGCTTCAAAAGGAGCAATATCATCAATATCGCATTCAAAACGATGTGTACGTCTCACACAAGTCTTGATTTAGGGAGACCTTCTTATTGTTTCATTAGTTCTTTTAAATTGTAAAAGAAAGAGGTGATTAGGAGTCCTATTACGTCGTTCTAGTTTAATTAGCATCTAAAGGAGCAATCCCATCACTATCGCGTTAAAAACGATGTATACAACTAATACAAGTCTTGATTTAGGGAGACCTTCTTATTGTTTCATTAGTTTCCTCAAATTGCAAAAGAAAAAGGCGACTAGGAGTCCTATTGCTTCGTTCTAGTTTGATTATGTAATATCCCAAAAATTTCAAATGTGATTTGACAAGATTTAATAAAGGTTGTCTATTTAAAAACCTAAAGAATGATTATTCGTAGATTTGAATACAATTAGAGGTTATAACTATACCCTAAGTTATGTGCTATATGAATAAATAAGCTTGTATTGAACTTCAAATGTGTTATATGCTTTCTGTTATGTATAGTATTTTGTGTTTTGGTTTATGTAGTTAACCTTAACACTTATTAAAATCAAGAAGTTAATTTTAGGCTAAAAACCTAACAATGGGTAAAAGGAAAAAAGGGTTTAAAAACCCTAAACCTAAACCCTAAGGGATAGAACCCTTAGGAATAACCTAGGTTTTCTAGCGAAATGTGTTACGTCGGTAATAACATTCTGTTTTAAGATTTACTAGTAATACGATGTGAAAAACACGTATATAATCCCGATAAAAAGTTTTTCTCGACAAAAACGTGCAAATTACTATTTCACGGTAATAAAGGACAAAATAGGGAGGGGAAAAAAAGGACAAAACAGAAAAATATTTTTTGCTTAACTTTTTGATCGTCTCTAACCCATTTTCTGAGAAATTAGTCGTCGAAAATTACTATTCACCCAAAAACGCTTTTGTGTCTTTTCGATTTTTCGAAGAAAGAATTACGCGAATGTAAATATTACGAAGGAAGAAGAAAGATGGAATATCCAATAAAATTAGAAAAACGAGAAAAACGTAAGTTAAGTAGTTTTTGATTGGTGGGTATTATAAATTGTTATAGAAGTTAAAAAACAAAGAATGCAAGAATAAATACAAGTATATAATACGAAATATTATACGATTAGAATTTAAGATTAATACGATGGTAATAATTAAACGTGCGTGAAACCCCCCCCCTACGATGTAGATACGTAGAATAAAAATAAAACTAAGAATCCATGATGAACCTTGAATCGACCAATTAGATGCAAGCATGATGTAATCATGACGTCATCTTCAAAGTAGCACAAAGATGATGTCATCATGATGTCGATCTTCAAAGTAGCACACAAGATGAGTGTCATCATGATGTCATTCATGATGTCGTGGATTAATGCGAAAAGACTATTTATACCCTAACCTCTACCTATCCTATAAATAGGGAAGCCCATCCCATCTTCATTTCTCCACCAATTCACAAAAAATCAAAGAAGCAAAAATTACTCTCTAGATATATTTCAATAAGGTATTGATAGCTTGACAATAAATAGTTAAAACTTTCCAATTTCAAAAAGGTTAATTCATCTCCCATAGTAGTTATAATGTTCCGATTTCAATTCGTAGTTATAAACTAATTATACATTTTTACTAGTATGTGTATAATGTCAAAAATTCATTTTATAGCTAGTGGTAGTATATATCATTGAATCACTAGTAGTTATAATGTCTCTAATATCATTACAAACTATAGTGAAAGAAAATGAATCAAATCGTGAAGTAGTTATCATGTTCAAAATTTTCAAAGTGGTTCTTCGGTGTTCTTCGTGTGTTCTTGAGTAAAGTCATAAAATCTAATATAAAGTAGGTTTATAATTTTGAGTATTTTTATTGTTATGAGTGTTATTGAGTCTGTCTAGTAACATGTTTATCTTAAACAAAATTAATGCTGAGTCGTGGTACCATGATTTCACATGGTTAACCCAAGATATTTTGATCAAAGTTAGGACTCATAGGAACCCTTCTGCCCATTTTCCGAAATTTTAAAAGTCCAAATCTGCTTCTGTAATATAAGAAAGTTGTAGAGGGGGAAAAATTCTAATGAATTTAGACTCAAGAATCACCAAAAAAATGTTTTGAATAAAAAAAAAACGAAGAAAGTGTTATAAAACAAGTTTCCGTAAAAGGACGTTCAAAGTTGAAAATTTCTTAGGATGGCTCTCGGGTTTAAGGACTTAAAAAATGAGTTTTTGAGGCTAGGATGTTATGGAGCCTATCAACACCTATATGAAAACTAGTTAACTCAAGTTTATTATGATGACATTGATGAAGGTATCATATAATATGATAATCTAACCGGTTTATTGCCACTAAATGATTGTGTAGGGTTATTTTTATCAAGTTTGAGTTTAGTGTTTATTATCCTAAACACCAAGGCAAAAGTACTTCTAAACTTTGTTATCTTTATGCAAGTACTATATCTTGCTATCAATTGTTGTGAAGTTATTGGTTTCTTGTTCGAGGGCAATAACCTTAAGGAAATGAATTCATTTATTACATAATTATTATTTATTCGAGCATAAAATGTATTGTGTCAAAACCAATATTATTTTGCGGTAACGGACAATCTTATACTAAGAAATGAAACACCTTGATGTAAGGTGAACTGGAAAAACCTTAAAGATTAAGGCTGGTGACCGTTGATTATATATCGACATAAATGGATAGGATGATATGCATACTTCCTAGGAATATTGAGTTAGGCTTGATTCCCCTACCAGATATCCAGAAAATCAAGCTGTTCTAAGTCATCGAAGGACGTGATAGAACTGATTGAAACACATGGTTCATGTACTGAAACCCTCAGTTATTACATCTTTTGGACCATCTTTCAACTCAAACACCTTGTTTGTTTTATATTTTCAAATAAAACTTGTTGAGCATTTGTAGGCATTCATGTTCTTGCGTACATCTTTCTTTGCAGTTTTAGATGGTAATCCCAATAACTTCAGGGACAGACAAGGGAATTAAGGCCATGTTAATTAGTTTTTATTTTTTACTGTTGGTGGAATGATTTCAAGGTCTTATATGACTTTTGTTGTAATAAAGACATCAATAAAATTGAGAATGATGTAACTTTAAACTTAATTAAAAATATTTGTAATTATATTATCACCTTTTATTATGTTAATTGCGTTTATACTCTAATCTTTAAAATTGTTTTAGAATGGTTGTGTAACTAAGTTAGGTACAGTATCCATTATGAACTATTACATCTGAATGGAGGGTATTGGATGATATTGAGAGTTCTATAATGCTCTGGGGTTATACTTAATGAGCTGCCGGTAAAGGTTGTCATCTTTTTTTAACCGGAAATGCGCCCCTCAGTTCTAGAAAACAATCTTTACTCATTAATACTGTGAATGGTCAGATAGATAGGAACTATAGATATGAAAAGAGATATTCATCGGTTATATAATCTATTACATCCAAAGTGTGGGTTATCCTAAACACACGTTGGAAGCTTCTGGCTATGGAAGAAACTATTAATTGTTTATGGAGGATACTGTGTGAACCTTGGCTAGATAAAATGTTAATATATGATGGAATTATTTATGGTTTTTGATTGATAGTTTTCACGTGAGCACCAGACAAAAAAAAAAAAAAATAAAAAAATTAAAAAAAAAAATAAAAAATCTGCTACAGGGAAGTGTAGAGATTTTGGGGGGCGTCACAGTTTGGTATTCTAAAGCGCGTAGATTATAGTTCTAAGGTAGTTAGGAAAATACGACTTAGGAATATACATCTGAAGTCCGTAAGAAAAGTACTTAATTATACATAAAATAATCTTAACAGCTTTTATATTATGTGTTAAATTTGCTTCACTTAAAATATTGAAATAAGTAAAAATTCTTTTGGTATGTGTTTTCAAATTGTGGGTCAATGGATCAGTCTAGCTAGAAATTGCACAAGGTCTAGGAATCAAAATGGAAAGAGAAACCAGTGAATAAAAAGAAGTGACTTGTAGTCTGTCCATATTATTGTCTTTCCAATGTTTGATAAATAAGAGAATCCTTTTTGTGTAACTAGTGATATTATATAAATCATGTAGTCGAATATCTAACTTTTCTGTATGTGATAACACAAATTTTTGTTTGTTAAAACCGACATTGAGGTGAGTTGTTTACTTTAGTGCATTCGTATTTATACTTAGTTACTTCATAAAATGGGCAAAGAGGAAAGAGTAGATCACAAAGCCGGATTTTAAATCGAGAAATAAATTATAATGTAATATAAACAAGCAAGGTTATCCTCTACCTCTCTGAGTTAGAACAAAATACCATAATGTCGTTTCATCTGTCCATGCATAACGGGACCATACAAAACCCGATTATAACAACACGTTATAGATTACGAGACCTATTCAGATCGAGAAGAAAGACTAAAGATTTATCATATGAAGAAATTCCTATTGAAATCATAGATAGGAAAGAATAAAATCTACTGAATAAAGATAAAATCTTCACGAGAATGTCGGGAAATGAATAAACTCATAAAAAGTTCTCAAGCAAGTCTACTTATTTGTTGAAATGCACTCCGTGCAATAACGTGTCTTATTTATGAAGTTTATAGTTATGCAAGTATTGTTTCATTAGTAGCTTCAAATTTCCAAAGAAAGAGGTGATTAGGAGTCCTATTATTTCGTTCTAGTTTAATTAGCTTCTAAAGGGGCAATATCAGCAATATCGCGTTCAAAACGATGTGTACGTCTCAATACAAGTATTGATTTAGGGAGACCTTCTTATTGTTTCATTAAGTTTCTTTTATATTGCCAAAGAAAGAGGCGACTAGGAGTCCTATTATTTCGTTCTAGTTTGATTAGCTTCAAAAGGAGCAATATCATCAATATCGCGTTCAAAACGGTGTGTACGTCTCACACAAGTCTTGATTTAGGGAGACCTTCTTATTGTTTCATTAGTTCTTTTAAATTATAAAAGAAAGAGGTGATTAGGAGTCATATTACTTCGTTCTAGTTTAATTAGCTTCTAAAGGAGAAATCCCACCACTATCGCGTTAAGAACGATGTGTACATCTTATACAAGTCTTGATTTCGGGAGACATTCTTATTGTTTCATTAGTTTCCTCAAATTGCCAAAGAAAGAGGCGACTAGGAGTCCTATTGCTTCGTTCTAGTTTGATTAGCTTCAAAAGGAGCAATATCATCAATATCGCGTTAAAAACGATGTGTACATCTAATACAAGTCTTTATTTAGGGAGACCTTCTTTCTTATAGTTTCATTTAGTTTCCTTAAATTACCAAAGAAAGAGGCGATTAGGAGTCCTATTGATTTCGTTCTAGTTTTGATTAGCTTCAAAAGGAGCAATATCATCACTATCGCAGTTAAAAACGATGTGTACATCTCACACAAGTCTTGATTTAGGGAGACTTTTTATTGTTTCATTAGTAGCTTCAAATTGCCAAAGAAAGAGGTGATTAGGAGTCATATTACTTCATTCTAGTTTGATTAGCTTCAAAAGGAGCAATATCATCAATATCGCATTCAAAACGATGTGTACATCTCACACAAGTCTTGGAATTTAAGGAGACCTTTTATTGTTTTATTAGTAGTTCAAATTCCAAAAGAAAGAGGTGTTTAGGACTTCTATTACTATCGTTCTAGTTTTGATTAGCTTTCAAAAGGAGCAAAATTATCAATATCGCGTTCAAAACGATGTGTACGTATCACACAAGTCTTGATTTAGGGAGACCTTCGTTATTGGTTCATTAGTTTCTTAAATTTAGGGATTAGGACCTATTACTTCGTTCTAGTTTAATTAGCTTCTAAAGGAGCAATCCCATCACTATCGTGTTAAGAACGATGTGTACATCTAATACAAGTCTTGATTTAGGGAGATCTTCTTATTGGTTCATTAGTTCTTTTAAATTGTAAAAGAAAGAGGTGATTAGGAGTCATATTACTTCGTTCTAGTTTAATTAGCTTCTAAAGGAGAAATCCCATCACTATCGTGTTAAAAACGATGTGTACATCTAATACAAGTCTTGATTTAGGGAGTCCTTCTTATTTTTTTTTTGTTGCTAAATAAGTCCTTCTTATTGTTTCATTAGATCTTCTAAATTGTAAAAGAAAGAGGTGATTAGGAGTCCTATTACTTCGTTCTAGTTTAATTAGCTTCTAAAGGAGCAATCTCATCACTATCGCGTTAAAATCGATGTGTACATCTAATACAAGTCTTGATTTAGGGAGACCTTCTTTCTTATAGTTTCATTAGTTTCCTTAAATTGCCAAAGAAAGAGGCGACTAGGTGTCCTATTGATTTGTTTCTAGTTTGATTTAGCTTCAAAAGGAGCAATATCATTCAATATCAGCATTCAAAACGATGTGTACATCTCACACAAGTCTTGATTTAGGGAGAACTTTCTTATTGTTTCCATTAGTAGCTTCAAATGTCCAAAGAAAGAGGTGATTAGGAGTCATATTACTTCATTCTAGTTTGATTAGCTTCAAAAGGAGCAATATCATCAATATCGCATTCAAAACGATGTGTACATCTCACACAAGTCTTGATTTAAGGAGACCTTTTATTGTTTTATTAGTAGTTCAAATTCCAAAAGAAAGAGGTGTTTAGGACTTCTATTACTTCGTTCTAGTTTGATTAGCTTCAAAAGGAGCAATATCATCAATATCGCGTTCAAAACGATGTGTACGTCTCACACAAGTCTTGATTTAGGGAGACCTTCTTATTGGTTCATTAGTTCTTATTTAGGGAGTCCTTCGTTCTAGTTTAATTAGCTTCTAAAGGAGAAATCCCATCACTATCGTGTTTAAGAACGATGTGTACATCTAATACAAGTCTTGATTTAGGGAGATCTTCTTATTGTTTCATTAGTTTCCTCAAATTGTAAAAGAAAGAGGTGGATTAGGAGTCATATTACTTCGTTCTAGTTTAATTAGCTTCTAAAGGAGAAATTATCCCATCACTATCGCGTTCAAAACGATGTGTACATCTCATACAAGTCTTGATTTAGGGAGTCCTTCTTATTTTTTATTTTTTTTTGCTAAATAAGTCCTTCTTATTGTTTCATTAGATCTTCCTAAATTGTAAAAAAAAGAGGTGATTAGGAGTCCTATTACTTCGTTCTAGTTTAATTAGCATCTAAAGGAGCAATCTCATCACTATCGCGTTAAAAACGATGTGTACATCTAATACAAGTCTTGATTTAGGGAGACCTTCTTTCTTATAGTTTCATTAGTTTCCTTAAATTGCCAAAGAAAGAGGCGACTAGGTGTCCTATTGATTCGTTCTAGTTTGATTAGCTTCAAAAGGAGCAATATCATCAATATCGCATTCAAAACGATGTGTACATCTCACACAAGTCTTGATTTAGGGAGACTTTTTATTGTTTCATTAGTAGCTTCAAATTTCCAAAGAAAGAGGTGATTAGGAGTCATATTACTTCATTCTAGTTTGATTAGCTTCAAAAGGAGCAATATCATCAATATCGCATTCAAAACGATGTGTACATCTCACACAAGTCTTGATTTAAGGAGACCTTTTATTGTTTTATTAGTAGTTCAAATTCCAAAAGAAAGAGGTGTTTAGGACTTCTATTACTTCGTTCTAGTTTGATTAGCTTCAAAAGGAGCAATATCATCAATATCGCGTTCAAAACGATGTGTACGTCTCACACAAGTCTTGATTTAGGGAAACCTTCTTATTGGTTCATTAGGAGTCATATTACTTCGTTCTAGTTTAATTAGCTTCTAAAGGAGAAATCTCATCACTATCGTGTTAAGAACGATGTGTACATCTAATACAAGTCTTGATTTAGGGAGATCTTCTTATTGGTTAATTAGTTCTTTTAAATTGTAAAAGAAAGAGGTGATTAGGAGTCATATTACTTCGTTCTAGTTTAATTAGCTTCTAAAGGAGAAATCCCATCAATATCGTGTTAAGAACGATGTGTACATCTAATACAAGTCTTGATTTAGGGAGTCCTTCTTATTTTTATTTTTTTTTGCTAAATAAGTCCTTCTTATTGTTTCATTAGATCTTCTAAATTGTAAAAGAAAGAGGTGATTAGGAGTCCTATTACTTCGTTCTAGTTTAATTAGCTTCTAAAGGAGCAATCTCATCACTATCGCGTTAAAATCGATGTGTACATCTAATACAAGTCTTGATTTAGGGAGACCTTCTTTCTTATAGTTTCATTAGTTTCCTTAAATTGTCAAAGAAAGAGGCGACTAGGTGTCCTATTGATTCGTTCTAGTTTTGATTAGCTTCAAAAGGAGCAATATCATCAATATCGCATTCAAAACGATGTGTACATCTCACACAAGTCTTGATTTAGGGAGACCTTTTTATTGTTTCATTAGTAGCTTCAAATTTCCAAAGAAAGAGGTGATTAGGAGTCATATTACTTCATTCTAGTTTGATTAGCTTCAAAAGGAGCAATATCATCAATATCGCATTCAAAACGATTGTGTACATCTCACAAAAGTCTTGATTTAAAGGAGACCTTTTATTGTTTTATTAGTAGTTCAAATTCCAAAAGAAAGAGGTGTTTAGGACTTCTATTACTTCGTTCTAGTTTGATTAGTTTCAAAAGGAGCAATATCATCAATATCGCGTTAAAAACGATGTGTACGTCTCACACAAGTCTTGATTTAGGGAGACCTTCTTATTGGTTCATTAGTTCTTATTTAGGGAGACCTTCGTTCTAGTTTAATTAGCTTCTAAAGGAGAAATCCCATCACTATCGTGTTAAGAACGATGTGTACATCTAATACAAGTCTTGATTTAGGGAGTCCTTCTTTTTTTTTTTTTTTTTTGCTAAATAAGTCCTTCTTATTGTTTCATTAGATCTTCTAAATTGTAAAAGAAAGAGGTGGATTAGGAGTCCCTATTACTTCGTTTTAGTTTAATTAGCGTCTAAAGGAGCAATCTCATCACTATCGCGTTAAAATCGATGTGTACATCTAATTACAAGTCTTGATTTAGGGAGACCCTTCTTTCTTATAGTTTCATTAGTTTCCTTAAATTGCCAAAGAAAGAGGCGACTAGGTGTCCTATTGATTTGTTCTAGTTTTGATTAGCTTCAAAAGGAGCAATATCATCAATATCGCATTCAAAACGATGTGTACATCTCACACAAGTCTTGATTTAGGGAGACTTTTTATTGTTTCATTAGTAGCTTCAAATTTCCAAAGAAAGAGGTGATTAGGAGTCATATTACTTCATTCTAGTTTGCTTAGCTTCAAAAGGAGCAATATCATCAATATCGCATTCAAAACGATGTGTACATCTCACACAAGTCTTGATTTAAGGAGACCTTTTATTGTTTTATTAGTAGTTCAAATTCCAAAAGAAAGAGGTGTTTAGGACTTCTATTACTTCGTTCTAGTTTGATTAGCTTCAAAAGGAGCAATATCATCAATATCGCGTTCAAAACGATGTGTACGTCTCACACAAGTCTTGATTTAGGGAGACCTTCTTATTGGTTCATTAGTTCTTATTTAGGGAGACCTTCGTTCTAGTTTAATTAGCTTCTAAAGGAGAAATCCCATCACTATCGTGTTAAGAACGATTTGTACATCTAATACAAGTCTTGATTTAGGGAGATCTTCTTATTGGTTCATTAGTTCTTTTAAATTGTAAAAGAAAGAGGTGATTAGGAGTCATATTACTTCGTTCTAGTTTAATTAGCTTCTAAAGGAGAAATCCCATCACTATCGTGTTAAAAACGATGTGTACATCTAATACAAGTCTTGATTTAGGGAGTCCTTCTTATTTTTATTTTTTTTTGCTAAATAAGTCCTTCTTATTGTTTCATTAGATCTTCTAAATTGTAAAAGAAAGAGGTGATTAGGAGTCCTATTACTTCGTTCTAGTTTAATTAGCTTCTAAAGGAGCAATCTCATCACTATCGCGTTAAAATCGATGTGTACATCTAATACAAGTCTTGATTTAGGGAGACCTTCTTTCTTATAGTTTCATTAGTTTCCTTAAATTGCCAAAGAAAGAGGCGACTAGGTGTCCTATTGATTTGTTCTAGTTTGATTAGCTTCAAAAGGAGCAATATCATCAATATCGCATTCAAAACGATGTGTACATCTCACACAAGTCTTGATTTAGGGAGACTTTTTATTGTTTCATTAGTAGCTTCAAATTTCCAAAGAAAGAGGTGATTAGGAGTCATATTACTTCATTCTAGTTTGATTAGCTTCAAAAGGAGCAATATCATCAATATCGCATTCAAAACGATTTGTACATCTCACACAAGTCTTGATTTAAGGAGACCTTTTATTGTTTTATTAGTAGTTCAAATTCCAAAAGAAAGAGGTGTTTAGGACTTCTATTACTTCGTTCTAGTTTGATTAGTTTCAAAAGGAGCAATATCATCGATATCGCGTTAAAAACGATGTGTACGTCTCACACAAGTCTTGATTTAGGGAGACCTTCTTATTGGTTCATTAGTTCTTATTTAGGGAGACCTTCGTTCTAGTTTAATTAGCTTCTAAAGGAGAAATCCCATCACTATCGTGTTAAGAACGATGTGTACATCTAATACAAGTCTTGATTTAGGGAGTCCTTCTTATTTTTTTTTTTTTTGCTAAATAAGTCCTTCTTATTGTTTCATTAGATCTTCTAAATTGTAAAAGAAAGAGGTGATTAGGAGTCCTATTACTTCGTTTTAGTTTAATTAGCGTCTAAAGGAGCAATCTCATCACTATCGCGTTAAAATCGATGTGTACATCTAATACAAGTCTTGATTTAGGGAGACCTTCTTTCTTATAGTTTCATTAGTTTCCTTAAATTGCCAAAGAAAGAGGCGACTAGGTGTCCTATTGATTTGTTCTAGTTTGATTAGCTTCAAAAGGAGCAATATCATCAATATCGCATTCAAAACGATGTGTACATCTCACACAAGTCTTGATTTAGGGAGACTTTTTATTGTTTCATTAGTAGCTTCAAATTTCCAAAAAAGAGGTGATTAGGAGTCATATTACTTCATTCTAGTTTGCTTAGCTTCAAAAGGAGCAATATCATCAATATCGCATTCAAAACGATGTGTACATCTCACACAAGTCTTGATTTAAGTAGACCTTTTATTGTTTTATTAGTAGTTCAAATTCCCAAAGAAAGAGGTGATTAGGACTTCTATTACTTCGTTCAAGTTTGATTAGCTTCAAAAGGAGCAATATCATCAATATCGCGTTCAAAACGATGTGTACGTGTCACACAAGTCTTGATTTAGGGATACCTTCTTATTGGTTCATTAGTTCTTTTAAATTGTAAAAGAAAGAGGTGATTAGGTGTCATATTACTTCGTTCTAATTTAATTAGTTTCTAAAGGAGAAATCCCATCACTATCGTGTTAAGAACGATGTGTAATTTTAATACAAGTCTTGATTTAGTAAGACCTTCTTATTGGTTCATTAGTTCTTTTCAATTGTAAAAGAAAGAGGTGATTAGGACTCCTATTACTTCGTTCTAGTTTAATTAGCTTCTAAAGGAGCAATCCCATCACTATCGTGTTAAAAACGATGTGTACATCTAATACAAGTCTTGATTTAGGGAGACCTTCTTTCTTATAGTTTCATTAGTTTTCTCAAATTGCCAAAGAAAGAGGCGACTGGGTGTCCTATTACTTCGTTCTAGTTTGATTAGCTTCAAAAGTAGCAATATCATCAATATCGCATTCAAAACGACGTGTACATCTCACACAAGTCTTGATTTAGGGAGACCTTTTATTGTTTCATTAGTAGGAGTCGATCCTGAGTCGTCTGGGTTTACGGTTCGTTGCCAGGGCGGCTTGCACCATTGCGCCACTAGCAACACTTGGAGAGGCACTAATAATGCTCCGCTGTGGCCACGGGGACGCGGGCGCAAGCCCGTATGAAAAGGCTGACCCGGGTTCGGAGGGATTTAGTCCGGATCGTCCGGGACAACGCGACGGTTAACAAAAAAAATAACCATGTGTACATCTCACACAAGTATTAGATTTAAGGAGACCTTTTATTGTTTTATTAGTAGTTCAAATTCCAAAAGAAAGAGGTGTTTAGGACTTCTATTACTTCGTTCTAGTTTGATTAGCTTCAAAAGGAGCAATATCATCAATATCGCGTTCAAAACGATGTGTACGTCTCAGACAAGTATCTGAGTATTGATTTAGGGAGACCTTCTTATTGGTTCATTAGTTCTTTTAAATTGTAAAAGAAAGAGGTGATTAGGACTTCTATTACTTCGTTCTAGTTTGATTAGCTTCAAAAGGAGCAATATCATCAATATCGCGTTCAAAACAATGTGTACGTCTCACACAAGTCTTGATTTAGGGAGACCTTCTTATTGCTTCATTAGTTCTTTTAAATTGTAAAAGAAAGAGGTGATTAGGAGTCATATTACTTCGTTCTAGTTTAATTAGCTTCTAAAGGAGAAATCCCATCACTATCGTGTTAAGAACGATGTGTACATCTAATACAAGTCTTGATTTAGGGAGACCTTCTTATTGTTTCATTAGATCTTCTAAATTGTAAAACAAAGAGGTGATTAGGAGTCCTATTACTTCGTTCTAGTTTAATTAGCATCTAAAGGAGCAACCTCATCACTATCGCGTTAAAAACGATGTGTACATCTAATACAAGTCTTGATTTAGGGAGACCTTCTTTCTTATAGTTTCATTAGTTTCCTTAAATTGCCAAAGAAAGAGGCGACTAGGTGTCCTATTGATTTGTTCTAGTTTGATTAGCTTCAAAAGGAGCAATATCATCAATATCGCATTTCAAAACGATGTGTACATCTTACACAAGTCTTGATTTAGGGAGACTTTTTATTGTTTCATTAGTAGCTTCAAATTTTCAAAGAAAGAGGTGATTAGGAGTCATATTACTTTCATTCTAGTTTGATTAGCTTCAAAAGGAGCAATATCATCAATATCGCATTCAAAACGATGTGTACATCTCACACTAGTCTTGATTTAAGGAGACCTTTTATTGCTTTATTAGTAGTTCAAATTCCAAAAGAAAGAGGTGTTTAGGACTTCTATTACTTCATTCTAGTTTGATTAGCTTCAAAAGGAGCAATATCATCAATATCGCGTTCAAAATGATGTGTACGTCTCACACAAGTCTTGATTTAGGGAGACCTTCTTATTGCTTCATTAGTTCTTTTAAATTGTAAAAGAAAGAGGTGATTAGGAGTCATATTACTTCGTTCTAGTTTAATTAGCTTCTAAAGGATCCCATCACTATCGTGTTAAGAATGATGTGTACATCTAATATAAGTCTTCATTTAGGGAGACCTTCTTATTGTTTCATTAGATCTTCTAAACTGTAAAAAAAGAGGTGATTAGGAGTCCTATTACTTCGTTCTAGTTTAATTAGCATCTAAAGAGCAATCACATCACTATCGCGTGAAAAATGATGTGTACATCTAATACAAGTCTTGATTTAGGGAGACCTTCTTTCTTATAGTTTTATTAGTTTCCTCAAATTGCCAAAGAAAGAGGCGACTAGGTGTCCTATTGATTCATTCTAGTTTGATTAGCTTCAAAAGGAGCAATATCATCAATATCGCATTCAAAACGATGTGTACATCTCACACAAGTCTTGATTTAGGGAGACTTTTTATTGTTTCATTAGTAGATTCAAATTTCCAAAGAAAGAGGTGATTAGGAGTCATATTACTTCATTCTAGTTTGATTAGCTTCAAAAGGAGCAATATCATCAATATCGCATTCAAAACGATGTGTACATCTCACACAAGTCTTGATTTAAGGAGACCTTTTATTGTTTTATTAGTTAGTTTCAAAATTCCAAAAGAAAGAGGTGTTTAGGACTTCTATTACTTCGTTCTAGTTTGATTAGCTTCAAAAGGAGCAATATCATCAATATCGCGTTCAAAACGATGTGTACGTCTCACACAAGTCTTGATTTAGGGAGACCTTCTTATTGGTTCATTAGTTCTTTTAAATTGTAAAAGAAAGAGGTGATTAGGAGTCATATTACTTCGTTCTAGTTTAATTAGCTTCTAAAGGAGAAATCCCATCACTATCGTGCTAAGAACGATGTGTACATCTAATACAAGTCTTGATTTAGGGAGACTTCTTATTGTTTCATTAGATCTTTTAAATTGTAAATGAAAGAGGTGATTAGGAGTCCTATTACTTCGTTCTAGTTTAATTAGCATCTAAAGGAGCAATCCCATCACTATCGCGTTAAAAACGATGTGTACATCTAATACAAGTCTTGATTTAGGGAGACCTTTTTTCTTATAGTTTCATTAGTTTCCTCAAATTGCCAAAGAAAGAGGCGACTAGGTGTCTTATTGCTTCGTTCTTGTTTGATTAGCTTAAAACGGAGCAAAAAAGACGTGTACATCTCATACAAGTCTTGAATTTAGGGAGACTTTTTTATTGGTTTCATTAGTAGCTTCAAATTACCAAAGAAAGAGGTGATTAGGAGTCATATTACTTAATTCTAGTTTGATTAGCTTCAAAAGGACTAATATCATCAATATCGCGTTCAAAACCATGTGTGCATCTCACACAAGTCTTGATTTAAGGAGACCCTTTATTGTTTTAGTAGTAGTTCAAATTCCCAAAGAAAGAGGTGATTAGGACTTCTATTACTTCGTTCTAGTTTGATTATCTTCAAAAGGAGCAATATCATCAATATCGCGTTCAAAACGATGTGTACGTCTCACACAAGTCTTGATTTAGGGAGACCTTCTTATTGGTTCATTAGTTCTTTTAAATTGTAAAAGAAAGAGGTGATTAGGACTTCTATTACTTCGTATTAGTTTGATTAGCTTCAAAAGGAGCAATATCATCAATATCGCGTTCAAAACGATGTGTACGTCTCACACAAGTCTTGATTTAGAGAGACCTTCTTATTGGTTCATTAGTTCTTTTAAATTGTAAAAGAAAGAGGTGATTAGGAGTCCTATTACTTCGTTCTAGTTTAATTAGCATCTAAAGGAGCAATCTCATCACTATTGCGTTAAAAACGATGTGTACATCTAATACAAGTCTTGATTTAGGGAGACCTTCTTTCTTATAGTTTCATTAGTTTCCTTAAATTGCCAAAGAAAGAGGCGACTAGGTGTCCTATTGATTTGTTCTAGTTTGATTAGCTTCAAAAGGAGCAATATCATCAATATCGCATTCAAAACGATGTGTACATCTCACACAAGTCTTGATTTAGGGAGACTTTTTATTGTTTCATTAGTAGCTTCAAATTTCCAAAGAAAGAGGTGATTAGGAGTCATATTACTTCATTCTAGTTTGCTTAGCTTCAAAAGGAGCAATATCATCAATATCGCATTCAAAACGATGTGTACATCTCACACAAGTCTTGATTTAAGTAGACCTTTTATTGTTTTATTAGTAGTTCAAATTCCCAAAGAAAGAGGTGATTAGGACTTCTATTACTTCGTTCAAGTTTGATTAGCTTCAAAAGGAGCAATATCATCAATATCGCGTTCAAAACGATGTGTACGTGTCACACAAGTCTTGATTTAGGGATACCTTCTTATTGGTTCATTAGTTCTTTTAAATTGTAAAAGAAAGAGGTGATTAGGTGTCATATTACTTCGTTCTAATTTAATTAGTTTCTAAAGGAGAAATCCCATCACTATCGTGTTAAGAACGATGTGTAATTTTAATACAAGTCTTGATTTAGTAAGACCTTCTTATTGGTTCATTAGTTCTTTTCAATTGTAAAAGAAAGAGGTGATTAGGACTCCTATTACTTCGTTCTAGTTTAATTAGCTTCTAAAGGAGCAATCCCATCACTATCGTGTTAAAAACGATGTGTACATCTAATACAAGTCTTGATTTAGGGAGACCTTCTTTCTTATAGTTTCATTAGTTTTCTCAAATTGCCAAAGAAAGAGGCGACTGGGTGTCCTATTACTTCGTTCTAGTTTGATTAGCTTCAAAAGTAGCAATATCATCAATATCGCATTCAAAACGACGTGTACATCTCACACAAGTCTTGATTTAGGGAGACCTTTTATTGTTTCATTAGTAGGAGTCGATCCTGAGTCGTCTGGGTTTACGGTTCGTTGCCAGGGCGGCTTGCACCATTGCGCCACTAGCAACACTTGGAGAGGCACTAATAATGCTCCGCTGTGGCCACGGGGACGCGGGCGCAAGCCCGTATGAAAAGGCTGACCCGGGTTCGGAGGGATTAGTCCGGATGCGTCCGGGACAACGACGGTTAACAAAAAAAATAACCATGTGTACATCTCACACAAGTATTGATTTAAGGAGACCTTTTATTGTTTTATTAGTAGTTCAAATTCCAAAAGAAAGAGGTGTTTAGGACTTCTATTACTTCGTTCTAGTTTGATTAGCTTCAAAAGGAGCAATATCATCAATATCGCGTTCAAAACGATGTGTACGTCTCAGACAAGTATTGATTTAGGGAGACCTTCTTATTGGTTCATTAGTTCTTTTATATTGTAAAAGAAAGAGGTGATTAGGACTTCTATTACTTCATTCTAGTTTGATTAGCTTCAAAAGGAGCAATATCATCAATATCGCGTTCAAAACAATGTGTACGTCTCACACAAGTCTTGATTTAGGGAGACCTTCTTATTGGATCATTAGTTCTTTTAAATTGAAAAAGAAAGAGGTGATTAGGAGTCATATTACTTCGTTCTAGTTTAATTAGCTTCTAAAGGAGAAATCCCATCACTATCGTGTTAAGAACGATGTGTACATCTAATACAAGTCTTGATTTAGGGAGACCTTCTTATTGTTTCATTAGATCTTCTAAATTGTAAAACAAAGAGGTGATTAGGAGTCCTATTACTTCGTTCTAGTTTAATTAGCATCTAAAGGAGCAACCTCATCACTATCGCGTTAAAAACGATGTGTACATCTAATACAAGTCTTGATTTAGGGAGACCTTCTTTCTTATAGTTTCATTAGTTTCCTTAAATTGCCAAAGAAAGAGGCGACTAGGTGTCCTATTGATTTGTTCTAGTTTGATTAGCTTCAAAAGGAGCAATATCATCAATATCGCATTCAAAACGATGTGTACATCTTACACAAGTCTTGATTTAGGGAGACTTTTTATTGTTTCATTAGTAGCTTCAAATTTTCAAAGAAAGAGGTGATTAGGAGTCATATTACTTCATTCTAGTTTGATTAGCTTCAAAAGGAGCAATATCATCAATATCGCATTCAAAACGATGTGTACATCTCACACAAGTCTTGATTTAAGGAGACCTTTTATTGTTTTATTAGTAGTTCAAATTCCAAAAGAAAGACGTGTTTAGGACTTCTATTACTTCGTTCTAGTTTGATTAGCTTCAAAAGGAGCAATATCATCAATATCGCGTTCAAAACGATATGTACGTCTCACACAAGTCTTGATTTAGGGAGACCTTCTTATTGGTTCATTAGTTCTTTTAAATTGTAAAAGAAAGAGGTGATTAGGAGTCATATTACTTCGTTCTAGTTTAATTAGCTTCTAAAGGAGAAATCCCATCACTATCGTGTTAAGAACGATGTGTACATCTAATACAAGTCTTGATTTAGGGAGACCTTCTTATTGGTTCATTAGTTCTTTTAAATTGTAAAAGAAAGAGGTGATTAGGAGTCATATTACTTCGTTCTAGTTTAATTAGCTTCTAAAGGAGAAATCCCATCACTATCGTGTTAAGAACGATGTGTACATCTAATACAAGTCTTGATTTAGGGAGACCTTCTTATTGTTTCATTAGATCTTCTAAATTGTAAAAGAAAGAGGTGATTAGGAGTCCTATTACTTCGTTCTAGTTTAATTAGCATCTAAAGGAGCAATCTCATCACTATCGCGTTAAAAACGATGTGTACATCTAATACAAGTCTTGATTTAGGGAGACCTTCTTTCTTATAGTTTCATTAGTTTCCTCAAATTGCCAAAGAAAGAGGCGACTAGGTGTCCTATTGATTCGTTCTAGTTTGATTAGCTTCAAAAGGAGCAATATCATCAATATCGCATTCAAAATGATGTGTACATCTCACACAAGTCTTGATTTAGGGAGACTTTTTATTGTCTCATTAGTAGCTTCAAATTTCCAAAGAAAGAGGTGATTAGGAGTCATATTACTTCATTCTAGTTTGATTAGCTTCAAAAGGAGCAATATCATCAATATCGCATTCAAAACGATGTGTACATCTCACACAAGTCTTGATTTAAAGAGACCTTTTATTGTTTTATTTGTAGTTCAAATTCCAAAATAAAGAGGTGTTTAGGACTTCTATTACTTCGTTCTAGTTTGATTAGCTTCAAAAGGAGCAATATCATCAATATCGCGTTCAAAACGATGTCTACGTCTCACACAAGTCTTGATTTAGGGAGACCTTCTTATTGGTTCATTAGTTCTTTTAAATTGTAAAAGAAAGAGGTGATTAGGAGTCATATTACTTCGTTCTAGTTTAATTAGCTTCTAAAGGAGAAATCCCATCACTATCGTGCTAAGAACGATGTGTACATCTAATACAAGTCTTGATTTAGGGAGATTTCTTATTGTTTCATTAGATCTTTTAAATTGTAAATGAAAAAGGTGATTAGGAGTCCTATTACTTCGTTTTAGTTTAATTAGCATCTAAAGGAGCAATCCCATCACTATCGCGTTAAAAACGATGTGTACATCTAATACAAGTCTTGATTTAGGGAGACCTTTTTTCTTATAGTTTCATTAGTTTCCTCAAATTGCCAAAGAAAGAGGCGACTAGGTGTCCTATTGCTTCGTTCTTGTTTGATTAGCTTAAAACGGAGCAAAAAAGACGTGTACATCTCATACAAGTCTTGATTTAGGGAGACTTTTTATTGTTTCATTAGTAGCTTCAAATTACCAAAGAAAGAGGTGATTAGGAGTCATATTACTTAATTCTAGTTTGATTAGCTTCAAAAGGACTAATATCATCAATATCGCGTTCAAAACCATGTGTGCATCTCACACAAGTCTTGATTTAAGGAGACCCTTTATTGTTTTATTAGTAGTTCAAATTCCCAAAGAAAGAGGTGATTAGGACTTCTATTACTTCGTTCTAGTTTGATTAGCTTCAAAAGGAGCAATATCATCAATATCGCGTTCAAAACGATGTGTACGTCTCACACAAGTCTTGATTTAGGGAGACCTTCTTATTGGTTCATTAGTTCTTTTAAATTGTAAAAGAAAGAGGTGATTAGGACTTCTATTACTTCGTATTAGTTTGATTAGCTTCAAAAGGAGCAATATCATCAATATCGCGTTCAAAACGATGTGTACGTCTCACACAAGTCTTGATTTAGAGAGACCTTCTTATTGGTTCATTAGTTCTTTTAAATTGTAAAAGAAAGAGGTGATTAGGAGTCATATTACTTCGTTCTAGTTTAATTAGCTTCTAAAGGAGCAATCACATCACTATCGCGTTAAAAACGACGTGTACATCTAATACAAGTCTTGATTTAGGGAGACTTTCTTTCTTATAGTTTCATTAGTTTCCTCAAATTGCCAAAGAAAGAGGCGACTAGGTGTCCTATTGTTTCGTTCTAGTTTGATTAGCTTCAAAAGGAGCAATATCATCAATATCGCATTCTAAACGATGTGTACATCTCACACAAGTCTTGATTTAGGGAGACTTTTTATTGTTTCCTTAGTAGCTTCAAATTACTAAAGAAAGAGGTGATTAGGAATCATATTACTTCATTCTAGTTTGATTAGCTTCAAAAGGAGCAATATCATCTGATGAGGACATCCATAATCCAGGAACCCATGACACAACCCGAGAAAATCCATTACAATTACCACTTGGACCCGTTACTAGAGCTCGAGCTAAAACCTTCAAAGACGGCCTTAACGGAATAATCCATGAACTATGGAACGAGGTTGGTTCAAGCATAGAGGTTATGGAGATGAAGTCCAATTGTATGAAGCCCGTAAACATGTTGCGAATGGACGTGGCAGACCAAACAGCGAAAGAAAACTGTTTGCTCGGATCAGGTTGACCTCGCCCCGGCGAGAATCTCCAGGCCAATTTTCTCGCCCCGGCGAGAGGCTCGCCCCGGCGAGGTTTTCCCAAGCCAAACCTCTCGCCCCGGCGAGAGGCTCGCCCCGGCGAGAAATCTTCAGTTCAAATCTCTCGCCCCGACGAGAACCTCCTGGATGCAATTTGTTATTTTTTGACTTTCTTGATTTTCGAACCTTCTTTCATCCAAAACATGATATCAGTATTTAGGATCAATTAAATGTGTTCTGATTACAACATTTCCATATTTGTGTGCTTGTATTTCAAAGAGTGTGTGCTTCTAGAAGCTTCTAGTTTGTTTCTAAAACTAGTATAAATAGGTGCTATTGTAAACTTGAATGGTCACCAATTAATATTCAGATTATCATCATTATTGTGAGATTGTTCTCTTCTTGTGGTTCTTGAGAATTCTTAACTATTCCTTATTTTTCTTTGAGATTCATATTCGACTTATCATACAACCAATCATAGTTGTGTGTGGCGTCTTCTACCGCATCAATCGTCGATTGTACCAAGATTACCGCTTCAACATAAGCGAGGGGTCGAAGGTGTCGTTGGTGTTCATCCTACGCAAACTTCCTAAGCAAGCAATTGTACCAAGATTACCGTCTATATATAGGCGAGGGGTTAAGGTGTTGCAAGCTATCCATCCGATCAACTTGTTAGAAACGATCCGGGCGACGACCACCTCACGCAAGCGTGCCGTGGAGTCTATCATTTGGTATCAAAGCTAAGTTTCCTATCAAGTTACTTATCTTTACTTTTATTGTTGAAATATAGTCAAAAAAAAAAAACTGCATAAAATATATAGCAGAAAATTTGTATTGTGAATTGTTACCATTGGGATTTTCATTTGCAAGAATCATATTTGACGATTAGAAGTCTTGTGGAGAGTCGTACTTTCTATATTGTGTTCTCGATAAGTTATTATTGGATTGTCATTAGAGAATTGAGGTAATATTTGTGAGAATTCAAAAAGAACCTATTAGTGAGAACTACGAGCGGAAAAAGGCAAAAGTAGTAAGTTTAATTGAGGATAAAAGCCTAATTGTGTGATACACGAGCGTTTCCTATTTGTGTGATATATTGTTTGAGTGAAACATGTAAGGGAGTGGTGAGGAACTTGTTTTCTACTAATCTTTATTTTGCAGGAAATATGTCTAACACAAGAGATAAGACAATTGAAAATGAACCTTCTACATCGAATTTTGACCCAAAACTCATGATGGAGGCTATGATGAAAGAATTTTCTAGACAATTGGGGATGGCTATGGAACAAGTGCATGATCGCATCGATCAATTGAGTGACACTCGAGGGGAACGAACTCAAATCCCTCCGGGTGGGCGCCCAAAAGGAAAAACCCAACAAAAGGAAGCAAGACTAGAGGAAACAAATTACTATGATGAAAGGTTTAGTGAGGAGGAGGATCGAGAAACTGACTTTATCCCTAGGAGACATTTTGCAAAGGATAGAGGCGGCCGAAATCGAGAGGACAACAATCTTGATAGCATCAAAATGAAAATTCCCACATTCCAAGGCAGTAGTGACCCCGAGGCATATCTAGAATGGGAGAGGAAAATGGAGTGGATCTTTGACTGTCACAACTACTCGGATCTCAAAAAAGTTAGAATTGCAGCTACCGAATTTTCCGACTATGCAGTTACTTGGTGGGATCAATAAATGACCAGCCGAAGGAGGTGCAGGGAACGTCCAATAGAGACTTGGGCAGAAATGAAAGCTGTAATGAAAAAGAGGTTTGTCCCAAGCCACTACTATCGAGATCTGTTTCGAAACTTACAAAATTTGAGACAGGGAAGCAAGAGTGTGGAAGACTACTTCAAGGAAATGGAAATGCTAATGTCTAGAGCTGACATCGACGAGGATAATGAGGCAACCATGGCCCGATTTTCAGCAGGTTTAAATTGGGATATTGCAGATTTGGTGGAACGTCAACATTATGTGGTATTGGAAGACATGGTGCACATGGCTATTAAAATAGAGAAGCAACTTAAGAGGAGAGGTGGCCAACGAACAAATCCTACCACAGGTTCATCATGGAAAGCCAATAATGTGAAGCGTGAGGAAAAGCCAATTGTTTTCAAACCAAAGCCAGAAATCAAGCAAGGAGCGGCTACTCAAGTAGTGCAAGGTAAAACTGACACACCTTCTACTAGTCGTAATCGAGATATTGTATGCTTTAAATGTCAAGGCATGGGACATATTGCAAATCAATGCCTGAATCAAAGAACTATGTTATTGCTTGATAATGGGGATTTGGAGACCGAGGAAGAAGATAGTGACAATGACTCTATGCCACCATTGGAGGAAGATAGAGAGGTTGCTATGCATGGCGAAGTATTGGTTACACGGAGAATGCTTAGTACACAGGCAAAAGAAGAAAGCAGCGAGCAAAGAGAGAATCTGTTTCATACTAGATGCATGGTAAATGGTAAGATTTGTTGTGTTGTAATTGATGGTGGGAGCTGTACAAATGTAGCGAGCATCACAATGGTAGAGAAATTGGGACTTACAACATCCAAACACCCTCACCCATACCGATTGCAGTGGCTCAATGACAGCGGCGACATCAAAGTTACCAAGAAAGTATCCGTGCCGTTTACAATTGGGAAGTATGTTGATGAGATCCTTTGTGATGTAGTTCCTATGCAGGCAGGCCATTTACTACTTGGGAGACCTTGGCAGTTTGATCGGCGAGTAAAGCACGATGGTTTCACTAATGAGTACTCTTTTTGTTCATAATCAAAGAAAAGTTACCTTGTGTCCTATGTCACCAAAACAAGTGCATGAGGATCAAATACACTTGCAGAGAGATCATGAAAAGAAAACAAAAGAGAGAGAAAAAAAGAAAGAAGAGAGAAAAACAAACATTTTTGCAAAAAGGAGTGATGTAAGGCGAGCTTTGGATTCTAAAAAGCCAATGATTATACTTCGGTATAAGGAGGCACTTTTAAATACTAACGCTAATAATCCTTCTTTGCCTAGTGTTGTTTCTGCTCCTCTTACAGGATTATCAGGATGTATTTCCCGAGGAACTTCCACAGGGATTACCACCAATTCGGGGAATTGAACATCAAATTGACTTTGTCCCAGGCGCAACCATTCCAAATCGCCCGGCATACCGAAGCAATCCCGAGGAAACAAAGGAATTGCAAAGGCAAGTTGACGAGCTAATGGACAAAGGTTTTGTGAGGGAAAGCATGAGTCCATGTGCGGTTCCTGTTATTTTAGTACCTAAGAAAGATGGGAAGTGGCGTATGTGCATTGATTGTCGAGCGGTAAATAACATCACGGTAAAATATCGGCATCTCATTCCTAGGTTAGATGACATGTTAGATGAATTGCATGGATCTTGTGTGTTTTCTAAAATTGACTTAAAGAGTGGATACCATCAGATTAGAATGCATGAAGGGGATGAATGGAAAACTACTTTTAAAACAAAATATGGGTTATATGAGTGGTTAGTCTTACCTTTTGGTTTAACTAATGCTCCTAGCACGTTCATGAGACTAATGAACCATGTTTTGCGTTCCTTCATTGGAAAGTTTGTAGTTGTCTACTTTGATGATATCTTAATCTATAGCAAAGATTTAGTTGAACATGCATTGCATATAAAATCTGTCCTAGATGTGCTTCGAAAAGAATAATTGTATGCTAATATGGACAAATGCACATTTTGTACGGATCGAGTTGTGCTCCTTGGTTTTGTTGTGAGTACACAGGGAGTACATGTTGACGAAGAAAAGGTACGTGCAATCCAAGAATGGCCAACTCCTACTAATGTCAGTCAAGTTCGTAGTTTTCATGGACTCGCGAGTTTCTATAGACGGTTTGTAAGGAATTTCAGCGAAGTCACAGCACCACTCACCGAAGTAATCAAAAAGAGTGTAGGATTCAAGTGGGGTGATGCACAGGAAAAAGCGTTTAATTTGATTAAAGAAAAATTGACTAACGCTCCTTTACTTATATTGCCAAATTTCACTAAAACTTTTGAAATTGAATGTGATGCTTCAGGTTTAGGCATTGGAGCTGTGTTGATGCAAGAAGGAAAACCAGTTGCATATTTCAGTGAAAAATTGAGTGGAGCAGCTTTGAACTATCCTACCTATGACAAGGAGTTATATGCCTTAGTTCGATCTTTGGAGACTTGGCAACATTACCTGTGGCCTAAGGAATTTGTGATTCACACAGATCATGAATCATTGAAATATTTGAAAGGCCAACACAAGTTGAACAAGAGACATGCCCGATGGATGGAGTTCATCGAGACGTTCCCGTATGTCATTCGATATAAGCAAGGTAAGGAGAATGTCGTTGCCGACGCTCTCTCAAGAAGGTATGTGTTGTTAAATACTCTCGACACAAAATTACTTGGTTTTGAACAAATCAAAGAATTGTATGTTAATGACCATGATTTCTGTGAAGAGTTTAAAATTTGTGAAAAGAATGTTGTAGGTAAGTACTTCAAGATGGATGGATTCTTGTTTCGTGAGAATCGATTGTGTATACGTGCAAGTTCTTTACGTGAACTATTGGTTTGTGAATCACATGGGGGAGGTTTGATGGGACATTTTGGTGTTGATAAGACTTTATCTGTATTAAAAGAACATTTCTATTGGCCCCATATGAAACGAGATGTGGAACGAATTTGTGATAGGTGCATTACCTGTCGTCAAGCTAAATCTCGTGTTCAACCCCATGGGTTATACACACCATTACCTATTTCGAGTGAACCTTGGATTGATTTGTCTATGGACTTTGTATTGGGTTTACCTAGAACTAAGCATGGTCATGATTCTATATTTGTGGTTGTGGACAGGTTTTCAAAAATGGCACACTTTATCCCATGCCACAAAACTGATGATGCATCCCATATTGCTGATTTATTCTTTAGAGATATTGTGCGTCTGCATGGCATGCCCCGAACAATTGTTTCGGATAGAGATGCTAAATTCTTGAGCTATTTTTGGAAAACTTTGTGGTGTAAGCTAGGAACTAAACTGTTGTTTTCAACTACTTGTCATCCACAAACTGACGGTCAAACGGAGGTAGTAAATAGGACTCTATCTGCTTTATTAAGGGCTATCATTAATAAGAATATTAATCTTTGGGAAGAATGTTTACCCCATGTTGAGTTTGCTTATAATAGGTCTGTCCACTCGGCTACTAAATTTTCACCTTTTGAAATTGTGTATGGTTTTAATCCTTTAACACCATTGGATTTAGCACCTTTACCTATTTCTGAGTATGCTAATATGGATGGCAAGAACAAAGCTGATTTTGTTAAGCAGATACATGAGAAGACAAGACTCAACATTGAGAAGAAGACGGATCAATATGCCAAACAGGCCAACAAGGGTCGGCGTCAAGTAATCTTCGAACCCGGGGATTGGGTATGGCTACACATGCGTAAGGAAAGATTTCCTGCTCAAAGGCGTTCGAAACTACTCCCGAGAGGAGATGGACCATTTCAAGTGCTTGAACGCATTAACAACAATGCTTACAAATTGGACTTACCCGGTGAGTATACTGTTAGTGCAACTTTCAATGTTTCTGATCTAAGCCCGTTTGATGTAGGTGAAGATTTGAGGACAAATCCTTCTCAAGAGGAGAGGTATGATGAGGACATCTATAATCCAGGAACCCGTGACACAACCCGAGAAGATCCATTACAATTACCACTTGGACCCGTTACTAGAGCTCGAGCTAAAACCTTCAAAGACGGCCTTAACGGAATAATCCATGAACTATGGAACGAGGTTGGATCAAGCATAGAGGTTATGGAGATGAAGTCCAATTGTATGAAGCCCGTAAACATGTTGCGAATGGATGTGGCAGACCAAACAGCGAAAGAAAACTGTTTGCTCGGATCAGGTTGACCTCGCCCCGACGAGAATCTCCAGGCCAATTTTCTCGCCCCGGCGAGAGGCTCGCCCCGGCGAGGTTTTCCCAAGCCAAACCTCTCGCCCCGGCGAGAAATCTTCAGTTCAAATCTCTCGCCCCGGCGAGAACCTCCTGGATGCAATTTGTTATTTTTTGACTTTCTTGATTTTCGAACCTTCTTTCATCCAAAACATGATATCAGTATTTAGGATCAATTAAATGTGTTCTGATTACAACATTTCCATATTTTTGTGCTTGTATTTCAAAGAGTGTGTGCTTCTAGAAGCTTCTAGTTTGTTTCTAAAACTAGTATAAATAGGTGCTATTGTAAACTTGAATGGTCACCAATTAATATTCAGATTATCATCATTATTGTGAGATTGTTCTCTTCTTGTGGTTCTTGAGAATTCTTAAGTATTCCTTAGTTTTCTTTGAGATTCATATTCGACTTATCATACAACCAATCATAGTTGTGTGTGGCGTCTTCTACCTCATCAATCGTCGATTGTACCAAGATTACCGCTTCAACATAAGCGAGGGGTCGAAGGTGTCGTTGGTGTTCATCCTACGCAAACTTCCTAAGCAAGCAATTGTACCAAGATTACCGTCTATATATAGGCGAGGGGTTAAGGTGTTGCAAGCTATCCATCCGATCAACTTGTTAGAAACGATCCGGGCGACGACCACCTCACGCAAGCGTGCCGTGGAGTCTATCATCATCAATATCGCGTTCAAAACCATGTGTACATCTCACACAAGTCTTGATTTAAGGAGACATTTTATTGTTTTATTAGTAGTTCAAATTCCAAAAGAAAGAGGTGTTTAGGACTTCTATTACTTCGTTCTAGTTTGATTAGCTTCAAAAGGAGCAATATCATCAATATCGCGTTCAAAACGATGTGTACGTCTCACACAAGTCTTGATTTAGGGAGACCTTTTTATTGGTTCATTAGTTCTTTTAAATTGTAAAAGAAAGAGGTGATTAGGAGTCATATTACTTCGTTCTAGTTTAATTAGCTTCTAAAGGAGAAATCCCATCACTATCGTGTTAAGAACGATGTGTACATCTAATACAAGTCTTGATTTAGGGAGATCTTCTTATTGGTTCATTAGTTCTTTTAAATTGTAAAAGAAAGAGGTGATTAGGAGTTATATTACTTCGTTCTAGTTTAATTAGCTTCTAAAGGAGAAATCCCATCACTATCGTGTTAAGAACGATGTGTGCATCTAATACAAGTCTTGATTTAGGGAGACCTTCTTATTGTTTCATTAGATCTTCTAAATTGTAAAAGAAAGAGGTGATTAGGAGTCCTATTACTTCGTTCTAGTTTAATTAGCTTCTAAAGGAGCAATCTCATCACTATCACGTTAAAAACGATGTGTACATCTAATGCAAGTCTTGATTGAGGGAGACCTTCTTTCTTATAGTTTCATTAGTTTCCTTAAATTGCCAAAGAAAGAGGCGACTAGGTGTCCTATTGATTTGTTCTAGTTTGATTAGCTTCAAAAGGAGCAATATCATCAATATCGCATTCAAAACGATATGTACATCTCACACAAGTCTTGATTTAGGGAGACTTTTTATTGTTTCATTAGTAGCTTCAAATTTCCAAAGAAAGAGGTGATTAGGAGTCATATTACTTCATTCTAGTTTGCTTAGCTTCAAAAGGAGCAATATCATCAATATCGCATTCAAAACGATGTGTACATCTCACACAAGTCTTGATTTTAGGAGACCTTTTATTGTTTTATTAGTAGCTTCAAATTTCTAAAGAAAGAGGTGATTAGGAGTCATATTACTTCATTCTAGTTTGCTTAGCTTCAAAAGGAGCAATATCATCAGTATCGCGTTCAAAACCATGTGTACATCTCACACAAGTCTTGATTTAAGTAGACCTTTTATTGTTTTATTAGTAGTTCAAATTCCCAAAGAAAAAGGTGATTAGGACTTCTATTACTTCGTTCAAGTTTGATTAGCTTCAAAAGGAGCAATATCATCAATATCGCGCTCAAAACGATGTGTACGTCTCACACAAGTCTTGATTTAGGGAGACCTTCTTATTGGTTCATTAGTTCTTTTAAATTGTAAAAGAAAGAGGTGATTAGGAGTCATATTACTTCGTTCTAGTTTAATTAGTTTCTAAAGGAGAAATCCCATCACTATCGTGTTAAGAACGATGTGTACTTTTAATACAAGTTTTGATTTAGGAAGACCTTCTTATTGGTTCATTAGTTCTTTTAAATTGTAAAAGAAAGAGGTGATTAGGAGTCCTATTACTTCGTTCTAGTTTAATTTTTTTTTTTTGCTAAATGTGTTTGTTTTATAAAATGAAAACCAGAGAACAAAAGCAAAGGTGCATACCCCAGGCTATAGCAAGGTCATCTGATCACACTCCCAGCAGAGGACTAGGCTATAGACAATAACTATACAAGCCAATTACAGTAATAAGTACTAAAATTAGTGGCTTTAATGAAGGAATTACAAGTTGATAATCTAGACTTGATGATATTAATAACATCCTGTGCAAGTGCATTAGGCGGGATATGGAGACCTCTATGCAGTTTTGAATTTCGCGCCTCCCAGATTTTATAGAAAGAAACTGCCAGAGAAAGGCTGAGGATGCTTTTGGTAAGATGACTCCCTTGAAAATTAGTGATATACGTAGTGATGCCCTGCCAGTCCATAGGAAGGTGAACCCATTTACCAATGAGAAGAGCTGCTTGTAGGATAATTGTAGAATATTCACATATGAAGAACAAATGTTCAAAACTTTCATTTTGCATTTGGCACAGAGGACATGTGATGTATCGACCAGTGTAATGCCGCGTTATATCATTTGTTGGAAGCTTATTCCTAAATCCTAGCCACAAAATGAATGAGTATCTAGGCACAAACAATTTATGCCAAAGAATTTTGTGCCAGCTTACTACCGGTTGACGATGCCTAATAGAGTCCCATATCTGACGAGCCTTTATATCCTTTATATTGATTGAGTTCCAACTGATACAGTCCTCAGAAGGAGTGGGAACAGGTAAGGCCTCAATCTGTCTTCGGAAGAGAATAACCTCATGATGATTGCTTTGTGGGAGGTTCCATGAAGAGTTGTGAATGATGGAGTTGACTGTAGCATGAATTGAGAGCCCAGAATTAGTTAGCAGATGATGACCGGGGTTAATAATGTTACCCTCAATCCATGGATCATGCCATAGGCTGATTTGGTTCCCTATGCCCACCGAATAATGAAGGTGTTGTCTTGCTATAGGTCTAAGCTTTAGAACTTGCTTCCATATCCATGAACAATCGGATGGGATTGGGATTTGCCAGATATTCTGCTTCTTAATGATAGTGGATTTGATCCATCTAGCCCAAAGTGAAGAGGGATGAAATTGAATAACACGTATGAGATGAATCAAAATTAAGGATTGATTCCAATCCAATAAATTTTTAACCCCCAAACCTCCTTCATCTGTTGGTAGAGTAATAGAGCTCCAAGCCACCCTAGCACCATATTTAGCAAGAGAAGCACCCTTCCACAGAAACCGATATAGAATGGATTGAATTGAACGGATGGCAGCTTTAGGGAGGATAAAATGAGTACTCTAGTAAGACTGTATAGAGAACAAAACTGATTTGATCAGCTGAAGTCGCCCTGAGTATGCTAGGACAGATGAAGTCCAGGAGGTTACCCTCTGGGTAATTCTGAGGATTAGAGGTAAGCAATCATGGTAGGACAATTTAGAGGAGATGAGAGGGACTCCGAGGAACTTGGTGGGGACATGTCCTTCAATAAATCCAAACAGGGATTTGATGCATTGTGTTGTGGTAGTATCCGTATTGGCAATGAAACACTGACTTTTGTGAGTGTTAGGAATCAACCCAGAAACTAAAGAGAATGAGTTGATACAAGAGTGAATAATCTGTGCTGAGGGAAGATCTGCATGGTAGAAAACAATTATATCATCAGCAAATAACAAATGGGTGATCTTACATTCCTTGGTCCTCCAATGAAACTTAAAATCTTGTTGCATTGATCCCCAGTTGAGCTTCCTAGATAATAATTCCATAACCAAAACAAAAAGGTAGGGTGAGAGGGGATCACCCTGTCTTAACCCACAGGAACTTCCAAAATATCCAGCGAGTGACCCATTAACTTTAATGGAGAACCTAGCTGATGTGATACAGGCCTTGATCCAGTTGATAAAGATGGGAGGAAACTGGAATGCACTTAGAATATCAAATAGAAACTCCCAACAAACAGTGTCAAAGGCTTTCCTCAAATCGATCTTTAAGGCACATCGAGGGGAGCCTGAGGATCTGTGATAGTTCTTGAACAATTCCTGAGCTAGAAGAATATTATCACTTATATTTCTACCAGCCACAAACGCTGCTTGAGCTTTATCAATAATATTTGGAAGAACCACTTTTAGCCTGTTAGCAAGAATCTTGGATATGCACTTGTAGATGGTGTTGCAACAAGCAATAGGCCTAAAGTCAGCCATTGTGGAAGGGTTCTCACATTTTGGGATGAGCGCGATCGCAGTAGAGTTGAATCCTTGAGGCATGCGGCATGTGGAGAAGAAGAAATGAACAGCTCTAATAAAGTCCTCTCCAACAATATCCCAACTGTGATGGAAAAAATTGGCATTAAATCCGTCTGGGCCAGGGCTTTTATTCCTTTTCATGGCCATAGCCACCTGAGTAATTTCATCATCTGTGATAGGACTAATAAGAGAGCTGGCTTGAGATGGAGAAATATGGGTTGATAGAAGGTTTCTGAAGTCCCCAAAGCCTGGGTAAGGGGAAGGATTCTCAGGATTAAAAAGATCCTCAAAGTATTTGACAGCAACTGATTCCACCTCATGTTGGCCATGAACAGTATCCCCAGTGCTATTATGAATAGCTAGAATTTTATTGGCATTCCATTTACTTTTCACCAAGTTGGAGAAGAACTTTGAGTTCCTGTCCCCAGTAGCAAGCCAATTAGATCTAGATTTTTGCTGAAGAAGGGTTTCCTCACGGTCCAAAGCAGTCCATAGAGTCTGGAAACATCTTTTCTCCTGGTCGAGGAGATTCCCATCATGGGGATGGGTTTGGAGCAGTGATTGTGTGTGATGCAAGTCTTCTGAAGCAACTTTGACAGAGGTGGAGAGATTACCAGTTGATCGATTCAGTGCAATTAATGCAAGCTTGGTACGCTTCATCTTTTCCTTGAAGACATAGAATGGGTTGCCAGTAACAGACTGCCCCCATGTAGTAGCAACAGTATCCCTGTACCCCTCTAATTGCAGCAAGTGATTGAAAAATTGAAAAGGTTTTCTGAGTTGATCATGAGGAGTACCGGTGCTGAGAATCACAGGCAAGTGGTCAGAGAGGCCTCTTGGGCCATACACCACTTGTGCTAGGGGAAAAGAATGCAGCCACGCAGCATTGCCTAAAGCCCTGTCAAGCTTTTTATGAATGGGATTAGCAATTTGACAATTCCACCATGTGAAGATGGGGCCAATCCCACGAATATTATCCACCTCCAATGAGTCCAGGAAATTTTTGAATTCCTCCATACCAAGATTCCAGGAATCATCTTCTCTGTCAGTTTCATATAAGCTTTTAATAGCGTTGAAGTCACCCATGATGCACCAAGAGTCAGATGTGTGCACAGATTGCAAGTCATTCCACAGAGTCCTTCTATCAGTAGCAGAGTTAAAGCCATAAACAAAAGAAACATAAATGCAATTGTCATTACTATTAGTTCTCTGGATTTTACAATGAATCAGTTGGGAGGAGACAAAAATGGTATCCACTAGCCAAAAAGATGGATCCCACCCTACCCAAATTCTGCCATTGATGTGGGAGTTATAATTGAAGACCCAATTCCAATTCCTACGAATAGCTTTAGAAATTTTCTGGGCTTTATGCTCCTTAACTCTAGTTTCAAGCAACCCAACAATAGAAACTTTGTTATCAACTAATAGTTGTCTAACATAAGCCTGCTTAGGCTTTTTATTCAAACCCCTAATATTATAAGAAGCTAACATAGATAACAATGAGGAATAAGAGATCAATTGGAGGGTTTACCCCCACTGCCTTTGCTTTTATTTCTGCGCTTAGCATTTTGGTGTGGTTCCACCCCAGTTCTATGCTTCTGTTTAAGTTCTTTGCCTTCCTTCTCATCAATAGCAACAATCTTGTCCAGAAAAGGATAATTGATAGGAGGAGAGACAAGATCAGAGGGGAAGAGAGCATCAGTGCCCAAACCATTTGCAATTGGAGAGAACTGGTTATTTAGGGTCTGGGTAGGCATAGATGGATTCAAGTCTTTCCCTATCTTAGCACCACGAGAAACAGTAACCCAATCATTAGTGTGGGAAACCTCTAGAGAGGTTAAGGCCTCACCATTAGCAGGAGCTTGAGCAGGAGAAGAAAGGGAAGGACCCCTAGCTCCAATACCTTTATCAATCTTAGGAGCAGAGACAGCTTGATTAGTAGTTTTGGGCACCCATTTAAAATTTGATTTGGGGCATTTTAGAGGAGAGTGGCCAAACACCTTGCATGTGGGGCACGAAGGAGGTCTGCTTTGATATTCAACATCAACAGAGACAATTGTTTCTTCAGCAGTTTCGTCATTCAGAACAACAACATTGATTGTGGAAGGGAGGGAGAATGAAGCTTGGACTTCAATGCATACTCTAGCATATGGCATAAAATCATGATTGGAAGTCATTTCATCAGTAAAAAGTGGCTTACCTATAGCACTAGCAAGATAGCTTATTCCCTCATCAGACCAATAAGAGAGAGGAATTTGGCTCAATTTAACCCAAATGGGAAATTTGAGCTGGCCCATTTTTGAAAATTCAACTCCTTCTTTCCACGGCTGCAAAATAATAACTTTAGAAGCAAAGTGCCATGGTCCAGAAGCAAGAACATTGTCTCTATCAGAGACAAATTTGAATTTGAAAATATAGTAGCCTCTGCTATGTAAGAATACATTAGTGAGACCCAAGGACCCCCCCAAAGGCGCTTGGCAATGGGTTCAACAACCTTGAATGGAAGGTTAGAATGAAGGAAGTATCCCACAAGGATGGAGGACCAAAGTTGATTGCCATGTTTTAGCACCTCAGAAGGAGGTTTGACCAGGATCTGACCATCCTCTGATGAGGGAGGGTGGTAGGAGAGAGATCTAGATAATTTGCCAGTGCTGGTAGAGACCACATCGCACCAAGATTTGGAAGCACCAGGTAGCAAGCACTGAACATCGCCTTGCTCAACCAGAGCAACTGGAGGACTATTAGGAGCCAGAACAGGGATTGACGGATAGGAGAAGTTGACGGACCAGCATCACCAGCCCTAAAGGGCAGGGACTGTGGAGCTACCAGCTTAGAGCCAACTTCCTCACCCACACAAGCAACAGGTTCCACTTGTTTGCCAAGAGTAGACTGGAAAGGATCATTAGCAAATCTATGAGGACTATCCTCAAACACCTTGTGGGCATGGTCAATATTGGTAAGTTTCCCCTCTGAAACAAAAGCATTGATGTCCTTGGAAGAGAATCCATGCGCCAACAAAAAGCTCATGAGGTCAGCATTCTTCTTTCTTTCAAATAGAGCTTCCTCGCGGTCCTTATGAGTGAGATGCTGGGCAGCTTTGAAAATAACAGAGGCATTAGAATCAAAGGTTGGTCCCAGGTTGCTCTCAATCTCATTAACTAATGAGGTAGATTCTTCAGAGCTGATAGCCATCACAGTAGGATTAGGGTCGGATTCAACCATATCAATCGAGTCAAGACCCACATGAAGAGTCAGGTCAGCAGAAGAAACCATAGCAGCACTGTTAAGCACTAAAGGAGATGAAAGAGAAGGAGAGTTAGGATTAGAGACACCAAACTCAGCAAAGGTGTCCCTAGATTCGGAGCTCAAAGAGTTCCCAGCCGACAAATGAGAGTGGCTAACCATGGATACAAGTGGAAAGAGAGTGACAGGATGGAGGTGGAGGGGAAGCCGGCGGAAGGAGGGGGTGGCAGAAAACGGGATGAGTAAAAATGGTAAACAGAAAAATAAGGTGAGGAAGGAAAAGGTAGGTGAGGGTGGGTGGGGAACTAAAAAAGGAAAGAAAGGAAAAGATAACGGTAGAAACAAATAACGGAGCAATTGGACCGGGCACTAATCCTAGAGAGAAGGGAGAGCAAATTCTAGAGAGAGAGACTAACCCATGTTTGAAGGAAACTAAATTTTACCCTAGCTTCTAAAGGAGCAATCCCATCACTATCGTGTTAAAAACGATGTGTACATCTAATACAAGTCTTGATTTAGGGAGACCTTCTTTCTTATAGTTTCATTAGTTTCCTCAAATTGCCAAAGAAAGAGGCGACTAGGTGTCCTATTGCTTCGTTCTAGTTTGATTAGCTTCAAAAGCAGCAATATCATCAATATCGCATTCAAAACGATGTGTACATCTCACACAAGTCTTGATTTAGGGAGACTTTTCATTGTTTCATTAGTAGCTTCAAATTTCCAAAGAAAGAGGTGATTAGGAGTCATATTACTTCATTCTAGTTTGATTAGCTTCAAAAGGAGCAATATCATCAATATCACATCAAAACCATGTGTACGTCTCACAAAAGGCTGACCTGGGTTCGGAGGGATTAGTCCGGATGCGTCCGGGACACCGACGGTTAACAAAAAAAAAAAAAAACCATGTGTACATCTCACACAAGTCTTGATTTAAGGAGACCTTTTATTGTTTTATTAGTAGTTCAAATTCCCAAAGAAAGAGGTGATTAGGACTTCTATTACTTCGTTCTAGTTTGATTAGCTTCAAAAGGGGCAATATCATCAATATCGCGTTCAAAACGATGTGTACGTCTCAGACAAGTATTGATTTAGGGAGACCTTCTTATTGGTTCATTAGTTCTTTTATATTGTAAAAGAAAGAGGTGATTAGGACTTCTATTACTTCGTTCTAGTTTGATTAGCTTCAAAAGGAGCAATATCATCAATATCGCGTTCAAAACGATGTGTACGTCTCACACAAGTCTTGATTTAGGGAGACCTTCTTATTGGTTCATTAGTTCTTTTAAATTGTAAAAGAAAGAGGTGATTAGGAGTCATATTACTTCGTTCTAGTTTAATTAGCTTCTAAAGGAGAAATCCCATCACTATCGTGTTAAGAACGATGTGTACATCTAATACAAGTCTTGATTTAGGGAGACCTTCTTATTGTTTCATTAGATCTTCTAAATTGTAAAAGAAAGAGGTGATTAGGAGTCCTATTACTTCGTTCTAGTTTAATTAGCATCTAAAGGAGCAATCTCATCACTATCGCGTTAAAAACGATGTGTACATCTAATACAAGTCTTGATTTAGGGAGACCTTCTTTCTTATAGTTTCATTAGTTTCCTTAAATTGCCAAAGAAAGAGGCGACTAGGTGTCCTATTGATTCGTTCTAGTTTGATTAGCTTCAAAGGAGCAATATCATCAATATCGCATTCAAAACGATGTGTACATCTCACACAAGTCTTGATTTAGGGAGACTTTTTATTGTTTCATTAGTAGCTTCAAATTTCCAAAGAAAGAGGTGATTAGGAGTCATATTACTTCATTCTAATTTGATTAGCTTCAAAAGGAGCAATATCATGAATATCGCATTCAAAACGATGTGTACATCTCACACAAGTCTTGATTTAAGGAGACCTTTTATTGTTTTATCAGTAGTTCAAATTCCAAAAGAAAGAAGTGTTTAGGACTTCTATTACTTCGTTCTAGTTTGATTAGCTTCAAAAGGAGCAATATCATCAATATCGCGTTCAAAACGATGTGTACGTCTCACACAAGTCTTGATTTAGGGAGACTTTCTTATTGGTTCATTAGTTCTTTTAAATTGTAAAAGAAAGAGGTGATTAGGAGTCATATTACTTCGTTCTAGTTTAATTAGCTTCTAAAGGAGAAATCCATCACTATCGTGTTAAGAACGATGTGTACATCTAATACAAAAATTGATTTAGGGAGACCTTCTTATTGGTTCATTAGTTCTTTTAAATTGTAAAAGAAAGAGGTGATTAGGAGTCATATTACTTCGTTCTAGTTTAATTAGCTTCTAAAGGAGAAATCCCATCACTATCGTGTTAAGAACGATGTGTACATCTAATACAAGTCTTGATTTAGGGAGACCTTCTTATTGTTTCATTAGATCTTCTAAATTGTAAAAGAAAGAGGTGATTAGGAGTCCTATTACTTCGTTCTAGTTTAATTAGCATCTAAAGGAGCAATCTCATCACTATCGCGTTAAAAATGATGTGTACATCTATCTAATACAAGTCTTGATTTAGGGAGACCTTCTTTCTTATAGTTTCATTAGTTTCCTCAAATTGCCAAAGAAAGAGGCGACTATGTAACGATCGAGAATTTTAATTCTCTTGTAACCCGAGTTTATGTATGAATGAAATGAATTTTTAATTTTTTTATGTATATTATTATGTGTTATGTGCTTAAAGGTTGTGTGATAACCTAATATGTGTGTTTGTATTGAATTTTGTGTGTTGTAGTGCCGTTAGGGTGAATACTTTGACTTCGCGAAAAATCGCAAAATCACTATTCACGGGGCACGCTTATCGAGGCACTATTCACGCCATAATTTTTCTGTGTCTTTTTCGACTTTAATAAATTTCATAAATATGTGTATGCGTACGAATAATTTTCCAAGTGTCGGATTTTCGTTTTGAGCCCGTTCGTGTTTTATTCGGTATCCGAAACATATGATAAGGCTGTTCCGAATATGTGGACAAATCCCATAATAATTATTTTTATATGTCCCAATAATTTATGGGAGTACCCAGTTTAATTTTGGGTAGAGTTATTTACCAGTTTTGGTACAAAAGTGGGAGTTTTTAGATATATTTTTGTGTATTTGGGTATTTATTTTGGCTTGTTACTCTAAGAGGGAACCAACCCCCCAAATTTGGACCAATCAAAATTGAGCAAGGGGGGAGGTTGTCGGCAAGCTCCTTGAGCAACCAACCCCATTTTCATTTTTTTCTCCCACTTCTCCTAAATTCACTCCTTTACTCTCCCAAATCATTCAAACTCTCATTCCTTCCCTAAACCATCAGCTGATAGAGAGAGAGAGAGAGAGAGAAATAGAGAGTGAGAGAGAGCTGCAAAGAGGAAGAAGAAAGAAGGAGAAGGCCGCCAGAAAAGTCGCCGGAAAAGAAGAAGACTCGCCGAAAAAAGGAAGGAGGAAGAAGAAGGCACGGGTGGAAGAAGAAGAGAGTCCAAGCAAGAAGAACTCAAGCCAAGCAAGCCTAGCAAGCTTCTAAATCATCTAGGAAGGATTTACAGAGGTAAACACCAACAAAATCCATTCCATTCGATTTTTTGTAAAGATTTTCAAGTTTTCTTAGTTTTTGAGCTCTTGAGCTTGTGGATTGATTTTCTAGCGATTCTGGATGTTTTTGCTTGTTCTAGATGTTTATATATGTTGTTAAGAGACTATAGAAGCCATTAATAACATCAAAGTGGAACAAAAATAGAAGAAATCCGTACCTATGCTTAAGGAGGATGAAGAACATGAAGAACAATGGACTTTTGGACATTTGGACTTTTAGAGGACTATAAATGCTAGATTTCGTGTTTGTTAATTTTATTTGTTGCTATGGTGTTGTAGTTCCATGGGTTACGAAGCTAACCCAATTGGAATGGAGTAAAAAGGAGTTAAAACGAGTTCGTAGGAATGATTTTCGTAAAACTGTTCAAGAACTCGAAGAACAGAGTATGAACTTTACACTTTGGCATTAGATTTGACCATGTTAATGATTATGGGTAGCTCTGCATTTTTGATATGTTGTAGCCCCATGAGTCAGGAGTCCATAGAGTCCGGAATGGACCAATTTGCTTGTGTATTGAAGGAGTTATGGAGGAAGGTTGGAGTGGGCGGAGGTCGGAGTCGCGTTCTGGAAACAAACCCAGAATCCGGCTACTGCAGAATGGCGCCGCAGCGCCACCCATATGCCCTGCAGCTCACGCTGCAGCGAGGGGCAAGTGGGGAAAAACTGGGACTCGCGCCGCAGCGTGAGGCCCAAGCTTTAAGGCTCACGCCGCAGCGTGAAGCCCGGTCATGGAGAAGACACGGGACTCACGCCGCAGCGTGAGGTCCAGTGCTTGGGCTCGGCGCCGCAGCGCCAGCTCCGTGTTTGGGCCAGGTTGGGTCGGTCAGGCGGGTCGAGTCGGGTCTGACCTAATGAAACCTTTTCAATGGGTCCAACACTTATATTTTTCTTTGGATTAAATGATTAGACAGGTTAACTAAGCATATTCTGTTAAACCCTAAATGCTTAATTATTTCTCAAATGTCAACCAGATTGGTATTGTTTTAAGGCGGAAATTGAATAATCTAATTGCAATTTAGGCTTGGTTTCCTGGGGGCGCTGCCCCCCGACCCCCGCCAGCTCACCGGCGAGCTGGGCAGCCGCTCGCTCACCGGTGAGCGAGACCCCCGACTGGGTAGTCGTAGGGCAATCAACGTGTTTTAATGATGCAACGTTTGTTTTGAACCTAGTCTTTATGTGACTAATTGTTATGTGAATATATATTTACATGTGTAGGATATTAAGGAGCGTGTGTTGTAATATTGTAGCAGCGCTTCAGGCAAGTTCTTCTTTAACCCTTGTCTAACCCTTGTGTTGGGCAAGTTTCTAACCCTTATGCACTACTTTTATTTCGTTGCAAACAGGTACAATTGTTGCAAGTTTCATGGACTCAAATCGAGTTATTACCTTCAATTATTTTGGTGAACTAATTTTTGTCAATTACTCCCACATCAAAGATAAATTATTGATATTCACCCGCTTTGTATATTTTGAATTCATTATCTGTTGTTGGGACTGTGAGACGTTTAGTTTTCTTCATTTATGAACTGTTTAAGGAAATAGTTTACCGCCACTTGTTTCGGCTAGACGTATGTTTAATCATCATTGTTGTTAAGTAAAGCTATCCAATCAAATTGTTTTGGGGTTTGGATTCACTATGTAAAAGCTGAGATGAACAACCCTCTTAGCAGGGGAAACAGTAATGTATGGTCGGGAGACCGACAACGGCGCAGCGCGAACAGTATGTTAAAGGGGTTATGCATAACACCGGGTACATTAGGCTGATCACCTATTGTATTAGTATGTTGGATTATCGGATGAATTTTTTGGTGATTCTAGTAAAAGTTCAGTGTCAAGATGACCACTCATAATAGAATATTTCCTCCATTTGGAAACATTAAAATCATTCGGTCCTTAGAGGCCCTACAATTGTGTTAATGAGGTCATTCGTTGAGATTATGCAGATTCTTGAGCTATCTTTTATTCTCTTGATTCTTGTAAGCTATAAAGTATTCATTTGATGATTCACGATTATTGTTATTATACTTGCTGAGCAAATTTCTTGCTCACCCTTGCTTTCCTTAAAATATTTCAGTTAGTGGAGCTCGTGGTGAAAGTTCTGGGAAGGATAAAGGCAAAGGCAAAGCTACGGATTAGCTTTGTACCATTAAGATCACCATTTTGATTATGTATTAAGACTCGTTGACTTTTGTGATGTATTAAGACTTAATTACCCTTACGTATTAAGTTACGTTGTAGAAGTTTTGGTTTCGAGACTTGGGACAGGATTATTTGTGTTATATCAATATGAATATTCCTTTATTTCCGCTATAAGTTATCAATAGTTTGATGCAGGTATGAGATAGTGACGAACCAGGTCCGCGGTTCGGGTGACCCGGATTTGGGGGCGTCACAGACTAGGTGTCCTATTGATTCGTTCTAGTTTGATTAGCTTCAAAAGGAGCAATATCATCAATATCGCATTCAAAACGATGTGTACATCTCACACAAGTCTTGATTTAGGGAGACCTTCTTATTGGTTCATTAGTAGCTTCAAATTTCCAAAGAAAGAGGTGATTAGGAGTCATATTACTTCATTCTAGTTTGATTAGCTTCAAAAGGAGCAATATCATCAATATCGCGTTCAAAACGATGTGTACGTCTCACACAATCTTGATTTAAGGAGACCTTCTTATTGGTTCATTAGTTCTTTTAAATTGTAAAAGAAAGAGGTGATTAGGAGTCCTATTACTTCGTTCTAGTTTAATTAGCTTCTAAAGGAGCAATCCCATCACTATCGTGTTAAAAACGATGCGTACATCTAATATAAGTCTTGATTTAGGTAGACCTTCTTTCTTATAGTTTCATTAGTTTCCTCAAATTGCCAAAGAAAGAGGCGACTAGGTGTCCTATTTCTTCGTTCTAGTTTGATTAGCTTCAAACGTAGCAATATCATCAATATCGCATTCAAAACGACGTGTACATCTCACACAAGTCTTGATTTAGGGAGACTTTTTATTGTTTCATTAGTAGGAGTCGATCCTAAGTCGTCCGGGTTTACGGTTCGTTGCCAGGGCGGCTTGCACCACTGCGCCACTAGCAACACTTGGAGAGGCACTAATAATGCTACGCTGTGGCCACGGGGACGCGGGCGCAAGCCCGTATGAAAAGGCTGACCCGGGTTCGGAAGGATTAGTCCGGATGCGTCCGGGACACCGACGGTTAACAAAAAAAAAAAAACCATGTGTACATCTCACACAAGTCTTGATTTAAAGAGCCCTTTTATTGTTTTATTAGTAGTTCAAATTCCTAAAGAAAGAGGTGATTAGGACTTCTATTACTTCGTTCTAGTTTGATTAGCTTCAAAACGGGCAATATCATCAGTATCGCGTTCAAAACGATGTGTACGTCTCACACAAGTCTTGATTTAGGGAGACCTTCTTATTGGTTCATTAGTTCTTTTATATTGTAAAAGAAAGAGGTGATTAGGACTTCTATTACTTCGTTCTAGTTTGATTAGCTTCAAAAGGAGCAATATCATCAATATCGCGTTCAAAACGATGTGTACGTCTCACACAAGTCTTAATTTAGGAAGACCTTCTTATTGGTTCATTAGTTCTTTTAAATTGTAAAAGAAAGAGGTGATTAGGAGTCATATTACTTCGTTCTAGTTTAATTAGCTTCTAAAGGAGAAATCCCATCACTATCGTGTTAAGAACGATGTGTACATCTAATACAAGTCTTGATTTAGGGAGACCTTCTTATTGTTTCATTAGATCTTCTAAATTGTAAAAGAAAGAGGTGATTAGGAGTCCTATTACTTCGTTCTAGTTTAATTAGCATCTAAAGGAGCAATCTCATCACTATCGCGTTAAAAACGATGTGTACATCTAATACAAGTCTTGATTTAGGGAGACCTTCTTTCTTATAGTTTCATTAGTTTCCTTAAATTGCCAAAGAAAGAGGCGACTAGGTGTCCTATTAATTCGTTCTAGTTTGATTAGCTTCAAAAGGAGCAATATCATCAATATCGCATTCAAAACGATGTGTACATCTCACACAAGTCTTGATTTAGGGAGACTTTTTATTGTTTCATTAGTAGCTTCAAATTTCCAAAGAAAGAGGTGATTAGGAGTCATATTACTTCATTCTAGTCGGGTTGCGACCCGGAAACTCCACATCATCAAAAAAAAAAAAAAAAAAAAAAAAAAAAAAAAAAAAAAGACAAAAAAAAAAATTAGCTTCTAAAGGAGAAATCCCATCACTATCGTGTTAAGAACGATGTGTACTTTTAATACATGTCTTGATTTAGGGAGACCTTCTTATTGGTTCATTAGTTCTTTTAAATTGTAAAAGAAAGAGGTGATTAGGAGTCCTATTACTTCGTTCCAGTTTAATTAGCTTCTAAAGGACCAATCCCATCACTATCGTGTTAAAAACGATGTGTACATCTAATACAAGTCTTGATTTAGGGAGACCTTCATTCTTATAGTTTTATTAGTTTCCTCAAATTGCCAAAGAAAGAGGCGACTGGGTGTCCTATTGCTTCGTTCTAGTTTGATTAGCTTCAAAAGTAGCAATATCATCAATATCACATTCAAAACGACGTGTACATCTCACACAAGTCTTGATTTAGGGAGACTTTTTATTGTTTCATTAGTAGGAGTCGATCCTGAGTCGTCTCCCGGTGTTTACGGTTCGTTGCCAGGGCGGCTTGCAACTCACCGGCGCCACTATGCAACACTTGGAGAGGCACTAATAATGCTCCCACTGTGGCCACGGGGACGCGGGCGCAAAGCCCGTATGAAAAGTCTGACCCGGCGTATTCAAAAACGATGTCGGCATTAGTCCGGATGCGTCCCGGGACCCCGAACGGTTTTTAACAAAAAAAAAAAAAGCCATGTGTACATCTCACACATTTCTTTTGATTTTTTAGGGAGGGACTTTTATTTTTTTAATTAGTAGCTTCAAATTCCTAAAGAAAGAGGTGATATATTAGGAGAGTCTTATTACTTCTTTCTAGTTTCAAGTTTGATTAGCTTCAAAACGGGCAATATCATCAGTATCGCGTTCAAAAATCGATGTGTTACGTCTCATCACAAGTCTTGATTTAGGGAGACATTCTTAATTGGTTCATTAGTAGTTTCTTTTTATAATTGTAAAAGAAAGAGGTGATTAGCGGACTTCTATTACTTAGTTTCGTTCTAGTTTTGATTAGCTTCAAAAAGGAGCAAATTAATCATCAATATCGCACTTCAAAACGATGTCGTGTACGTCTCACACAAGTCCTTGATTTAGGGAAGGTACCTTCTTATTGTTTTTTAGTTCTTTTAAATTCCCAAAGAAAGCGCGGTGGGATTAGGACCACTTCTATTACTTCTTTCAAGGTTTGAGTTAGCTTCAAAATGGAGAAATCCCAAGGCAATTATCATCACTATCGTGTTAAGAACGATGTGTACATCTAATACAAGTCTTGTGATTTAGGGTAGAAGGAGAAACCTTCTTATTTGGTTTTTTTCATTAGATCTTTTTTAAAATTTGTAAAAGAAAAAGAGGTGATTAGGAGTCCTATTACTTCGTTCTAGTTTAATTAGCATCTAAAGGAGAAGAAATCTCAAATCACTATCGCGTTTAAGAACGATGTGTACATCTAATACAAGTTTTGATTTAGGAGACCTTCTTTCTTATTGGTTCATTAGTTCGTTACCATAAATTGTAAACAGAAAAGAGGTGTTTAGGTTGTCCTATTGATTCGTTCTAGTTTATTAATTAGCTTCTCAAAAGGAGCAATCCCCTTCAATATCGTGTTTTCAAAACGATGTGTACATCTCACACAAGTCTTGATTTAGGGAGACCTTCTTATTGTTTCATAGTAGATTCAAATTTCCAAAGAATAAAGAGGTGATTTAGATTGATTAGGAGTCATATTACTTCATTCTAGGTTAATTTAGCTTTAAAAGGAGAAATATCATCATCACTAATCGCATTCAAAACGATGTGTATACATCTAATATTAAAGTCTTGATTTTAGGGTGACCTTCTTATTTGGTTTTATTAAGTAGTTTCAAATTGTAAAAGAAAGAAAGAGGTGAATTAGGACTTCAGTCATTATTAATTTCGTTCTAGTTTGATTAGCTTCAAAAGGAGCAAAATCCCTTCAATAATCGCGTTAATAAACAATGTGTTACATCTCACACAAGTCTTGATTTTAGGGAGAAGAAAGCCTTCTTATTGGTTCATTTAGATCTTTTAAATTGTAAAAGAAAGAGGTGATTAGAGTCATATTACTTCGTTCTAGTTTAATTAGCTTCTAAAGGAGAAAACTTCATCACCTATCGTGTTAATAACGATATGTACACTCTAATACAATCTTGATTTAGGGAAGAACCTTCTTATTGGTTCATTAGTTCTTTTAAATTGTCAAAAGAAAGAGGTGATTAGAGTCCTATTACTTCGTTCTAGTTTTGTAATTAGGCATCCCTCCTCTCTATAAGGATGCCATTCTCATCAATACTCCTTTGGCGGGTTATATAATGTATATAAATATAACGATGTGTTACATCTCTAATACAAGTCTTGAGGTTTAGGGTAAGGTCCTTCTTTCTTAGTGTCTTCTTACTGTATTGGATCCTTCTAAATTGCACAATAGAAGAGAAAGAGGTGAAAAGAAAGGAAAAGAGGCAAAAGGAATAGAGGCGAATAGGGTAATAAATAGCATTCAAAAGGAGCAATAATGGCATCACTATTGGATGGGTATAAATAACGATGTTGAACATCGAATATGGGAAGGGGATGAATTTAGGGAGACCTTCCTTTCTATATAGTTTCATGAGGTGAGGGGAGAAAAGGCCCAAGGGGAAGGGGAAAAGGAAGGCGCGAGACTAGGGGTCCGTTTAGATTGGTGCTTAGTTTGATTTGCTTCAAAAAGGAGCCAATATTCATCAATATCGCATTCATAAACGATGTGTACCATCTCACACATAGTCCTTGAATTTAGGGAGACTTTTTATTGTTTCATTTAGTAGCTTCAAATTTTTCCAAAGAAAGAAGTTGATTAGAGGTCATATTAACTTCAATTCAAGTTTGCTTAGCCCTTTTATGATTTTAGCTTTCCCAAAAAAAGGAGCAATATTATTCAATATCGCATTCACTCAAATCGATGTTTGTACAATCTCTCACACAAGTCTTTGATTCTTAGGAGAACCTCGTTTATTTGTTTTATTTCGTAAGCTTCAAATTTCCTTTCTAAAGAAAGAGTGTGATTAGGAGTTCATATTAACTTCATTTCTAGTTTGCTCTTTTTTTGCTTAGCTTCAAAAGGAGCAAAATATCATTCAGTGATCGCGTTCAAAACCATGTGTTACATCTCATCTCAACACAAGTCTTCGATTTAAAGTAGACCTTTTATATTGTTTTATATTTAGTAGTTCCATATTCCACAAAGAAAAAGGTGATTAGGACGTTCTAAATTTACTTCTTCGTTCAAGTTTGTGTTTTAGTCTTCAAAAAGGAGCAAATATGCATCAATTATCGCACTTCAAAACGATGTGTACGTCTCACAAAAAAGTCTTGATTTAAGGGAGTCCTTCATTATTGTTTTTTTAATTAGTAGTTACAAATTCCTCCAAAGAAAGAGGTGATTAGGTCCTTGCTATACTTACTTCGGTTCAAGTTTGGCTTAGCTTTCAAAAGGAGCACATAATCATCAATATCGCGCTCAAAAAAACATTGTGTACTGGGTCTCACACAAGTCTTGAATTTAGGGAGACCTTCTATATGGTTTCATTAGTTCTTTTATTTTAAATTGCTAAAAGAAAGAGGTGATTTAGGAGTCATATTACTTCGTTCTATGTTTTAATTAGTTTTCTAAAGGAGAAAAATCCCATCACTATCGTGTTAAGAACGATGTTGTACTTTTAATACAAGTTTTGATTTAGGATAGATAAAGGACAAGACCTTCTTATTGGTTCATTAGTTTCCTTTTAAATTGTTAAAAAGAAAAGAGGTGATTAGGAGTAACAAGAGTCCTATTACTTCGTTCTAGTTTAATTAGCTTCTTAAGGAGCAATCCCATCGACTATCGTGTTTATTAAAAACGATGTGTACATCTAACACAAGTCATTGATTTAGGGAGACTCTTCTTATTGGTTTCATTAGTTCTTTTAAATTGTAAAAGAAAGAGGTGGATTAGGAGTCATATTACTTCGTTATCTTGTTTAATTAGCTTCTTAAAGGAGAAAATCTCATCACTATCGTGTTAAGAAACGATGTTCGTACATCTAATACAAGTCTTGATTTAGGGAGATCTTCTTATTGGTTAATTAGTTCTTTTTTTAAATTGTAAAAGAAAGAGGTGATTAGGAGGTCATATTACTTCGTTCTAGTTTTAATTAGCTTCTAAAGGAGGAAATCCCATCAATATCGTGTCTCAAGAACGATGTGTACATCTTAATACAAGTTCTTGATTTAGGGAGACCTTCTTTATTGTTTCATTAGATCTTTCTAAATTGTAAAAGAAAGAGGTTGATTAGGAGTCCTTATGTACTTCGTTTCTAATAGTTTTAAATAAGGCATTCTAACAGGAGCAATTCTCATCACTTATTGCGTTTAAAAAACGATGGTGTACATCTAATACAAGTACTTGATGTATAGGGAGACCTTCTTTCTTATAGTTTTCATTAGTTTTCTTCCTTAAATTGCCAAAGAAAGAGGCGACTAGGTGTCGCTATTGATTTGTTTTCGGTTTGATTGGCTTCAAAAGAGTGAGAGGAGCGAATATCATCAATATCGCATTCAAAACGATGTTTGTACCATCTCACACAAGTCTTGATTTTAGGGAGACCTATTTATATTGTTTTCATTAGTAGCTTTCAAAATTTTCCAAAGAAAGAGGTGATTAGGGAGTTCATATTACTTCATTCTAGTTTTGCTTAGCTTCAAAGGGAGCAATATTCATCAAGTAATCGCATTCGAAAACAGATGTGTAACATCTCACACAAGTCTTTGATTTTAGGGAGACCTTTTATTGTCTTTATTAGTAGCTTCGAAATTTCTAAAAGAAAGAGGGTGATATAGGAGTCATATTTACTTCAATTTCATAGTTTGCTTTAGCTTCAAAAGGAGCCAATATCATCAGTATCGCAGTTCAAAAACCATCGTGTACAATCTTCACACAAGTCTTGATTGTAAGTAGACCTGTTTATTGTATTTATTAGTAGTTTCAAATTCCCAAAAGAAAAAGGGTGATTTAAGGACTTTCTATTACTGTCGTTCAAGGTTTGATTAGCTTCAAATAGGGAGCAATATCATCAATATCGCAACTCAAAACGATGTGTACGTCCTCACAAAAGTCTTGTTTTAGGGAGTCCTTCTTATTGTTTTATTAGTAGTTTCAAATTCCCCAAAGAAAGAGGTGATTAGGGATTCTATTACTTCGTTTTCAAGTTTGATTAGCTTTCAAAAGGAGCAATTTATCATTAATATCAGCAGCTCGTAAAACGATGGTGATCCGTCGCACACAAAGTCTTGATTTAGCGGAGACCTTCTTATTGGTTCATTAGTTTCTTTTAAATTGTAAACGAAAGAGGTGATTAGGAGTCTTATTACTTCGTTCTAGTTTAATTCGTTTCTATAGGAGGAAATCCCATCACTATCGTTGCGTTTAAGAACGATGTGTACTTCTTAATACAAGTTTTGATTTAGGAAGACCTTCATATTGGTCTCATTCGTTCATTTTAAATTTGTAAAAGAAAGAGGTGATTAGGAGTGCCTATTACTTCGTTCTCAGTTTTATATAGCTTCTAAAGGAGCAATCTCATCACATATCGTGTTTAAAAAAAACGATGTGTTCATCTCAGACAAACCGTTCTTGCAACCCCCCTCCCTCCCCCCCCCCTAGGGAGACCCTTCATATTGGTTCATTAGTTCTTTTAAAGGTTAAAAGACACAGACTGATGATAAGCCGCCCAGGTCTACTCCCCTACTCTCGTTCTAGTTTAAATTACGCTTCAAAAGGAGAAATCTCATCAATATCGTGTTTATGATCGATGTGAACATCTAATTCAAAGTCTTGATTTAGGAGAGATTCATTCTTATTGGTTAATTAGTTCTCTTGAAATTGAAAAGGTAAGAGTTGATTAAAGGAGATGTCTTCTTATACTTCGTTCTAGTTTAATTAAGCTTCTTAAAGGAGATAATCCCCATCATTATCGTGTGTTAAGAAACGACGCGTGTAACATCTATTTACAAAGTCTTGATTTAGGGAGACCGTCTTATTGTTTCATTAGGATCCTTCTAAAGTGTAAAAGGAAAGAGGTGATTAGGTGTCCCTATTCAACTTCGTTCTTGTCTTCAGTAGGATGCAAAGTGCCCTGCTCTTTATAATGGTTGTTTCAATTCTCATCACTATTGCGTTACAAAAACGTGGAACATCTAATACAAGTCATGATTTGTGTTAGACCAAAAACAACACTAATCCAACTAAACCCCAACCCACACCCCTCCTCCCACATTCCCCAACACCCCCCCCACCCCACCCCCACCCACCCCCCCCCCCCCCCCCCCCCCCCCCCCCCCCGCCCCCCCCCCCAAGGAGCAATCTCATCACTATCGCGTTCAAAACGATGTGTACAATCTAATACAAGTCCTTGATTTTAGGGGTGACCTTCTTTCCTTATAAGTTTCCATTAGTTTCCTTAAAAATTAGCCAAGGGGGTGAAATAGGCGACCTAGGTGTTCCCTATTTATATGTTCTATTTTGAATAGGCTTCACAATGAAGCAATATCATCCAATACAAATCGACCCCCCCCCCCCCACCCCCCCCCACACCCACACCCCAACCATCCAAACCCCCCCCCACCCCCCCCCCCACGCGTGTACAACTCACACAAGTCTGAAGTCTTGAATTAGGGAGACTATTTTATTGTTTTCATTAGTAGTCTTCAAATTTGGCCAAAGAAAGAGGTTGAATATGAGTCATATTACTTCATTCTAGTTTGCTTAGCTTCAAAAGGAGCAATTACATCAATATCGCATTCAAAACGATGTGTACATCTCACACAAGTCTTTGATTTTAGGAGACCTTTTATTGTTTTATTAGTTAGCTTCAAATTTGCCTAAAGAAAGAGGTGATTTAGGAGTCATAATTACTTACATTCTAGTTTGCTTAGCTTCAAAAGGAGCAATATCATCAGTATCGCGTTTTTATTCCCCAAAAACCCATGTGTACAATCCTCAACACAAGTCTTGATTTAAGATAGGACCTTTTATTGTTTTATTAGTTAGTATCAAATTCCCAAAAGATAAAAAAGGTGGATTAGGACTTCTAATTACTTGCGTTCAAGTTTGATTAGCTTCAAAAGGAGATCAATTATTCATCAATATCGCAACTCAAGAACGATGTGTACGTCTCACAAAAAGGTTCTTGATTTAGGGAGTCTGCTTCTTATTGTTTTATTAGTAGTTCAATAATTCCCCAAAGAAAGAGGTGATTAGGACTTCTTATTACTCATCGTTCGAAGTTTGATTAGCTTCTGTCAAAAGGATAAAGTATCATCAATATCGCGGCTTCAAAAACGATGTTGTACGTCTCACACAAGTTTTCTTGATTTAAGGGAGACCTTTCTTATTGGTTTCATTAGTTTCTTATTAAATTGTAAAAGGAAAGAAGGGTGATTAGGAGTCCATATTACTATACGTTTCGTAACTATAAGAAACTCCAATTACATAGATTAAATTTGTACGTTAGTTAAATACCAAATTCATAGGTTTAATTAGTTTCTAAAGGAGAAATCCCATTCACTATCGTGATTAAGGAACGATTGTTGGGTACTTTTAAATACAAGTTTTTCTGATTTAGGAAAAGACTCCTTGTCTTATTGTGATTTCATTAGTTTCTTTTAAATTGTAGAAAAGAAAGAGGTTGATTTAGGAGTCTACCTATTTACTTCGTTCTAGTTTAATTAGCTTCTAAAAGGAGCAATCCCCCATCACTATCGTGTCAAAAACGATGTGTGTACATCTAAACACCAAGTCTTGATTTAGGGAGACCTTCTTTATTGGTTTTTTCATTAGTTCTTTTAAATTTTGTATAAAGAAGAGAAGGTGAATTAGGAGGTTCCCAATAATTACTCATCGTTTACTAGTTTAATTAAAGCTTTCTAAAGGGAGAAATCTCATCACTATCGTGTTAAGAACGATGTGTACATCTAATTACAAGTCTTGATTTTAGGGAGATCTTCTTATTAGGTTAATTAGTTCTTTTAAATTGTAAAAAGAAAGAGAGTTTGATTAGGGGAGTCATTTTAATTAACTTTCGTTCTAGGTTTAATTAGCTTCTAAAGGAGAAATCCCATTCAATTTATCGAGTTAAGAACGATGTGTACTCCATCTAATACAAGTTCTTGATTTAGGGAGGGACCTTCTTATTGTTTCATTAGATCTTCTAAATTGTTAAAAGGAAAGAGGTGATTAGGAGTTCCTATTACTTCGTTCTAGTTTAATTAGGCATCTAATAGTAGCAATCTCCTATCACTATTGCGTTAAGAAACGATGTGTACCATCTAATACAAGGTCTTGATTTAGGGAGACCTTTCTTTTCTTATAGGGTTTCATATAGTTTACCTGTAAATTGCCAAAAGAAAGAGGCGACTAGGTGTCCTATTGATTTGTTCTTAGTTTGATTAGCTTCAAAAGGAGCGAATTTCAATCGCAATATCGCATTTCAAAACGATGTGTACATCTCACAAAAGTCTTGATTTAGGGAGAATTTTTATTGTTTTCAATTAGGTAGCTGTTCAAATTTTCCAAAGGAAAGAGGGGGTGTTTAGTAGGTCATATTACTTCATTTCTAGTTTGCTTCTTGAGCTTCAAAAAGGAGCAATTATCATCTAATATCGAATTCAAAACGATGTGTACATCTCCACACAAGTCTTGATTTAGGAGACCTTTAATTGTTATTTGTATTAGTTAGCTTCTCAGAATTTTCTCTAGAAGAAGAGAGGTGATTAGGAGTCATCATTACTTCATTCTAGTTTGCTTAGCTTCAAAAGGAGCTAATATGCATCAGTATTCGCGTTCAAAACCATGTGTACATCTCACACAAGTGCTTGATTTAAGTAGACCTTTTTATTGTTTTATTTAGTAGTTCAAATTCCCAAAGAAAAAGGTGATTAGGGACTTTCTCATTACTTCGGTTCAAGTTTGATTAGCTTCAAAACGGAGCAATATCTCATCAATATCGCAACTCAAAACACGGATGTGTTTCGTCTCACAAATAGTCTTGATTTAGGGAGTCCTTCTTATTGTTTTATTAGTAGTTCTAAATTCCCACAAAGAAAGAGGTGATTAGGACCTCTTATTTACTTCAGTTCAAGGTTTGATTAGGCTTCAAATAGGAGCAATATCTCATCAAATATCGCGCGCTCAAAACGATGTGTACGTCTCACACATAGTCTTGATTTTAGGGAGACCTTCTTATTGGTTCTTTAGTTCTTTTAAATTTGTAAATAAGAAAGAGGTGGATTAGGAGTCATATTATACTATCGTTCTAGTTTAATTAGTTTCTAGAAGGAGAAATCCCATCACTATCGTGTTTGAAGAACGTATGCTTTGTATTCTTTTTAATACACAAGTTGTATGATTTAGGAAGACTCCTTCTATTTTATTGGTTCATTAGTTCTTTTAAATTGTAAAAGAAAGAAGGTTGATGACTTAGGAGTTCCTATTACTTCGTTCTAGTTTAATTAGCTTGTCTAAGGTAGCAATCCCATCACTATCGTGGTTTTAAAAACGATGTGTACATTCTAACACTAACGTCTTTGAATTTAGGGAGACCTTCTTATTTGGTTCATTTAGTTCTTTTCAAATTGTAAAAAGAAAGAGGTGATGAGGAGTCATATTACTTCGCGTTCTAGTTTAATTAGTTTCTAGAAGGAGACAATCTCATCACTATGCGTGTTGAAGAACGATGTGTAAATCTAATACAAGTCTTGATTTAGGGAGATTCTTTCTTATTGGTTAATTAGTTCTTTTTAAATTGGTAAAAGAAAGAGAGGTGATTTAGGACGTCATATTACTTCGTTCTAGTGTAATTAGCTTTCTATAAGGAGAATATACCTGCATTCATTATCGTGTGAAGAACGATGTGTTGTACATCTAATACAAGTCTTGAATTTAGGGAGACCATTCTTTATTGTGTTCATTAGATCCTTCTAAATTTGTTAAAAGAAAGAGGTTGATTAGGTAGTCACTATTACTTAGTTCTAGTTTAATTTAGCATCTAAATGGAGCAATTATCTTAACTATTGCTGTTAAAAAACGATGTGTACATCTAATACAAGTCATTGATTTAGGGAGACCTTCTTTTCGTATAGTTTCATTAGTTTCCTTAAATTGCCAAAGAAAGAGGCGACTAGGTGTGTCCTATTGGATATTGTTCTAGTTTGATTAGCTTCAAAAGGAGCAATATCATCAATATCGCATTCAAAACGATGTGATAAATCTCACACAATGTCTTGATTTAGGGAGACTTTTTATTGTTTCATTAGATAGCTATCAAATTTCACAAAGAAAGAGGTGATTAGGAGTCAATTATTACTTCATTCTAGTTTGATTAGCTTCAAAAGGAGCAATATCATCAATATCGCGTTCAAAACGATGTGTACATCTCACACAAGTCTTGATTTAGGAGACCTTCTTATTGTTTTATTAGTAGCTTCAAATTTCTAAAGAAAGAGGTGATTAGGAGTCATATTACTTCGTTCTAGTTTGATTAGCTTCAAAAGGAGCAATATCATCATATCGCGTTCAAAACGATGTGTACATCTCACACAAGTCTTGATTTAAGGTGATTAGGACTTCCTATTACTTCGTTCTAGTTTGATTAGCTTCAAAAGGAGCAATATCATCAATATCGCGTTAAAACGATGTGTACGTCTCACACAAGTCTTGAGGTGATTAGGAGTCATATTACTTCGTTCTAGTTTAATTAGCTTCTAAAGAAGAAATCCCATCACTATCGTGTTAAGAACGATGTGTACATATAATACAAGTCTTGATTTAGGGAGACCTTTTTATTGTTTCATTAGATCTTCTAAATTGTAGGTGATTAGGAGTCTATTACTTCGTTCTAGTTTGATTAGCTTCAAAAGGAAGGAGCAATCCCATCACTATCGCGTTAAAAAACGATGTGTATTTAGGGAGACCTTCTTATTGTTTCATTAGTTCTTTTAAATTGTAAAAGAAAGAGGTGATTAGGAGTCATATTACTTCGTTCTAGTTTTATATTAGCTTCAAAGGAGAATATCAATCAATAAAGCGTTCTAAACGTTGTGTACGTCTCACACAAGTCTTGATTTAGGGAAACCTTCTTATTGTTTTCATATAGTTCTTTTTAATTGTAAAAGAAAGAGGTGATTAGGAGTCCTAATTACTTCCTTCTTATTGTTTCATTAGTTCTTTTAAATTGTAAAAAGAAAGAGGTGATTAGGAGTCCTATTACTTCGTTCTAGTTTAATTAGCTTCTAAAGGAGCAATCCCATCACTATCGCGTTAAAAACGATCATCAATATCGCGTTCAAAACCATGTGTACTGATTTAGGGAGACTTCTTATTGTTCAAATTCCAAAAGAAAGAGGTGTTTAGGACTTCTATTACTTGAGGTGATTAGGAGTCATATTACTTCGTTCTAGTTTTCTAAAGGAGAAATCCCATCACTATCGTGCTAAGAACGATGTGTACATGATTTAGGGAGACTTCTTATTGTTTACTTCGTTCTAGTTTAATTAGCATCTAAAGGAGCAATCCCATCACTATCGCGTTAAAAACGTGATTAGGAGTCCTATTACTTCGAAGGTGTAATTAGGAAGTCCATATTATTCGTTTTAGTTTAATTAGCATCTAAAGGAGCAATCGCCACTCACTATGCGTTAAAAACGATGTGGACATCTATACAAGTCTTGATTTAGGGAGGACCTTTTTTCTTATAGTTTCATTAGTTTCCTCAAATTCGCCAATAAGAAAGAGGCGACTAGGTGTCCTATTGCTTCGTCTGATAAAGGAGCAATATCATCATATCGCATTCAAAACGATGTGTACATCTCACACAAGTCTTGATTTAGGGAGACTTTTTATTGTTAGTTTGATTAGCTTCAAAAGGAGCAATATCATCAATATCGCATTCAATGATTTAAGGGAGACCTTCTTATTGTTTTATTAGTAGTTCAAATTGTCAAAGAAAGAGGTGATTAGGAGTCTTATTACTTCGGAGGTGATCTTGATTTAAGGAGACCTTTTATTGTTTTATTAGTTTCCTTCAAATTCCAAAGAAAGAGGTGATTAGGACTTCTATTACTTCTAGCTTCAAAAGGAGCAATATCATCAATATCGCGTTCAAAACGATGTGTACGTCTCACACAAGTTCGTTCTAGTTTAAATTAGCATCTAAAGGAGCAATCACATCACTATCGCGTTAAAAACGATGTGTACATCTAATACAAGTCTTGATTTAGGGAGACCTTCTTATTGTTTCATTAGTTTCGATTAGGAGTCCTATTACTTCGTTCTAGTTTAATTAGCTTCAAAAGGAGCAATATCATCATATCGCGTTCAAAACGATGTGTACATCTCACACAAGTAAAGAAAGAGGTGATTAGGTGTCTATTGCTTCGTTCTAGTTTGATTAGCTTCAAAAGGAGCAATATCATCAATATCGCGTTCAAAACGATGTGTACATCTCACACTAGCTTCAAAAGGAGCAATATCATCAATATCGCGTTCAAAACGATGTGTACATCTCACACAAGTCTTTATTTAGATCTCACACAAGTCTTTATTTAGGGAGACCTTCTTATTGGTTCCTTAGTTCCTTCAAATTGTCAAAGAAAACGGTGATTAGGAGTCATATTACTTTGTTCTAGTTTGATTAGTATCTAAAGGAGCAATCTCATCTGATGAGGACATCCATAATCCAGGAACCCATGACACAACCCGAGAAGATCCATTACAATTACCACTTGGACCCGTTACTAAAAGGAGCAATATCATACCTTCAAAGACGGCCTTAACGGAATGATCCATGAACTATGAAGTCTTGATTTAGGGAGACCTTGGATCAAGCATAGAGGTTATGGAGATGAAGTCCAATTGTATGAAGCCCGTAAACATGTTGCGAATGGACGTGGCAGACCAAACAGCGAAAGAAAACTGTTTGCTCGGATCAGGTTGACCTCGCCCGGCGAGAGAATCTCCAGGCCATTTTTCTCGCCCCCGGCGAGAGGCTCGCCCCGGCGAGGTTTTCCAAGCCAAACCTCTCGCCCCGGCGAGAGGCTCGCCCCGGCGAGAAATCTTCCAGTTCAAATCTCTCGCCCCGCGAGAACCTCCTGGATGCAATTTGTTATTTTTTAGAAAGAGGATCAATTACATGTGTTCTGATTGCAACATTTCCATATTTGTGTGCGTTCTAGTTTGATTAGCTTCAAGTATAAATAGGTGCTATTGTAAACTTGAATTCATTCAATTAATATTCAGATTATCAGGTGATTAGGAGTCATATTACTTCGTTCTAGTTTTGTGAGATTGTTCTTTTCTTGTGGTTCTTGAGAATTCCTAAGTATTCTTGATTTAGGGAGACCTCGTTGGTGTTCCATCCTACGCAAACTTCATTTGCAAGCAATTGTAAAAGAAAGAGGTGATTAGGAGTCATATTACTTTCGTTCTAGTTTAATTAGCTCTTTACTTTTATTGTTGAATTATAGTCAAAAAAAAAAAGTCCTATTACTTCGTTCTAGTTTAATTAGCATCTAGAATCATATTTGGCGATTGGAAGTCTTGTGGAGAGTCGTACTTTTAATACAAGTCTTGATTTAGGGAATGATGAAAGGTTTAGTGAGGAAGAGGATCGAGAGATAGAGGCGGCCGAAATCGAGAGGATTTGATTAGCCACATTCCAAGGCAGAAGTGACCCCGAGGCATATCTAGAATGGGAGAGGAAAATGGTGTGTACATCTCACACAAGTCTTAGGTGCAGGGAACGTCCAATAGAGACTTGGCAAAAGGAGCAATATCATCAATATCGCTTCAAAACGATGTGTACATCTCACACAATTTGGTGGAGCGTCAACATTATGTGGTATTGGAAGACATGGTGCACATGGCTATCAAAATAGATGGAAAAGCCAATTGTTTTCAAACCAAAGCCAGAAATCAAGCAAGGAGCGGCTACTCAAATCATCCTACTAATGTCAGTCAAGTTCGTAGCTTTCATGGATTTAGGGAGACCTTCTTATTGTTTTATTAGTAGTTCAAATTCCCAAAGAAAGAGGTTTTACCTAGATCTAAGTATGGTCATAAAGGAGCAATATCATTAATATCGCGCTCAAAACGATGTGTACGTCTCACACAAGTCTTGATTTAGGGAGACCTTCTTATTGGTTCATTAGTTCTTTTAAATTGTAAAAGAAAGAGGTGATTAGGAGTCATATTACTTCGTTCTAGTTTAATTAGTTTCTAAAGGAGAAATCCCATCACTATCGTGTTAAGAACGATGTGTACTTTTAATACAAGTTTTGATTTAGGAAGACCTTCTTATTGGTTCATTAGTTCTTTTAAATTGTAAAAGAAAGAGGTGATTAGGAGTCCTATTACTTCGTTCTAGTTTAATTAGCTTCTAAAGGAGCAATCCCATCACTATCGTGTTAAAAACGATGTGTACATCTAACACAAGTCTTGATTTAGGGAGACCTTCTTATTGGTTCATTAGTTCTTTTAAATTGTAAAAGAAAGAGGTGATTAGGAGTCATATTACTTCGTTCTAGTTTAATTAGCTTCTAAAGGAGAAATCCCATCACTATCGTGTTAAGAACGATGTGTACATCTAATACAAGTCTTGTTTCAGGGAGACCTTCTTATTGTTTCATTAGATCATTTAAATTGTAAAAGAAATAGGTGATTAGGAGTCCTATTACTTCGTTCTAGTTTAATTAGCATCTAAAGGAGCAATCTCATCACTATCGCGTTAAAAACGATGTGTACATCTAATACAAGTCTTCATTTAGGGTGACCTTCTTTCTTATAGTTTCATTAGTTTCCTCAAATTGCCAAAGATAGAGGCGACTAGGTGTACTATTGCTTCGTTCTAGTTTGATTAGCTTCAAAAGGAGCAATATCATCAATATCGCGTTCAAAACCATGTGTACATCTCACACAAGTCTTGATTTAGGGAGACTTTTTATTGTTTCATTAGTAGCTTCAAATTTCCAAAGAAAGAGGTGATTAGGAGTCATATTACTTCATTCTAATTTGATTAGCTTCAAAAGGAGCAATATCAGCAATATCGCATTCAAAACGATGTGTACATTTCACACAAGTCTTGATTTAAGGAGACCTTTTATTGTTTTATTAGTAGTTCAAATTCCAAAAGAAAGAGGTGTTTAGTACTTCTATTACTTCGTTCTAGTTTTTTTTTCTTTTTTTTTTGTTGCTAAATTTGTTTTTGTATTAATTGCAAAAAACAACGCATATTACAATGAAGATCAAAACATAGCCCTCTTCTCCCGAGAGGGCTAAAACACCTAGGAAGACTAGGGAACAATTTACCTAACCTAATTACATTTTCCTCACAGCCCGAGGTTAGGAAAATAAAAGACTCAACAAGCATGACAATGGACTAGGCCGCAGCCCATCCGGAAATGCATGAAACAAAGCCCACGTGGCTGACCCACTATAATCAATAACCCACACAGTCCACGCGGAAGCCCAAAACAGCAAGAAGCCAAATGAATCAAAATTCAAAATTGAAACCGTGGGCCCCACAAGTCATTCTTCATCAGATTTCTATCAAGACTTGTATTAGATGTACACATCGTTCTTAAAACGATAGTGATGGGATTTCTCCTTTAGAAGCTAATTAAACTAGAACAAAGTAATATGACTCCTAATCACCTCTTTCTTTTACAATTTAAAAGAACTAATGAACCAATAAGAAGGTCTCCCTAAATCAAGACTTGTGTGAGACGTACACATCGTTTTGAACACGATATTGATGATATTGCTCCTTTTGAAGCTAATCAAACTAGAACGAATTAATAGAAGTCCAAATCACCTCTTTCTTTGGAAATTTGAACTACTAATAAAACAATAAAATGTCTCCTTAAATCAAGACTTGTTTGAGATGTACACATGGTTTTGAACGCGATATTGATGATATTGGTCCTTTTGAAGCTAATCAAACTAGAATTAAGTAATATGACTCCTAATCACCTCTTTCTTTAGTAATTTGAAGCTACTAATGAAACAATAAAAAGTCTCCATTAATCAAAACTTGTTTGAGATGTACACGTCGTTTTGAATGCGATATTGATGATATTGCTCCTTTTGAAGCTAATCAAACTAGAACGAAGCAATAGGACACCTAGTCACCTCTTTCTTTGGCAATTTGAGGAAACTAATGAAACTATAAGAAAGAAGGTCTCCCTAAATCAAGACTTGTATTAGATGTACACATCGTTTTTAAAGCGATAGTGATGGGATTGTAAAATCTAACAACAGTACACATCGTTTTTAACGCGATAGTGATGAGATTGCTCCTTTAGATGTTAATTAAACTAGAACGAAGTAATAGGACTCCTAATCACCTCTTTCTTTTACAATTTAAAAGATCTAATGAAACAATAAGAAGTCTCCCTAAATCAAGACTTGTATTAGATGTACACATCGTTCTTAGCACGACAGTGATGGGATTTCACCTTTAGAAGCTAATTAAACTAGAACGAAGTAATAGGACTCCTAATCACCTCTTTCTTTTACAATTTAAAAGAACTAATGAAACAATAAGAAGGTCTCCCTAAATCAAGACTTGTGTGAAACGTACACATCATTTTGAACGCGATATTGATGATATTGCTCCTTTTGAAGCTAATCAAACTAGAAAAAAGTAATAGAAGTCCTAATCACCTCTTTCTTTGAGAATTTGAACTACTAATAAAACAATAAAAGGTCTCCTTAAATTAAGACTTTGTGTGAGATGTACATATGGTTTTGAACGCGATGTTGATGATATTGCACCTTTTGAAGCTAATTTTGTGGTTGTGGACAGGTTTTCAAAAATGGCACACTTTATTCCCATGCCACAAAACTGATGCTCTGGAGCGATTGACATCCATAAAGTGGATCCTTTGTGTATGCCGGATGGTCCCGTGACGAGAGCTCGGGCTAAACGTTTCAAGGAGAGCATTAATGGGTTGAGTCAAACGGAGGTAGTAAATAGGACTCTATCAGTGTGGACCCGGATTCTAAGGATTTACATTTAGTCATGATGATACAAACAAACATGCCAAGGTTGGAAGCGTTGGAAACGAGAAAGGACGAAGAATTCCAAGTTGCAGAGTTCTCGCCCCGGCGAGAACTTCAAAGCCAAAATTCTCGCCCCGGCGAGAAACTTGATCAATATGCTCGACAGGCCAACAAGGGTCGGCTCAATTTTCTCGCAATTGGACTTACCCGGTGAGTATACTTATCAGATTTCTTTTCCTTAATTTTAGGAATTTCAATATATTTTCATAATTCTATTGTAATTAGGATATTTAAGATAGGATTTTGATTCCAAGTCAATTGTTATTTCCTGCGAATGGACGTGGCAGACCAAAACAGCGAAAGAAAACTGTTTGCTCGATGCTTGTAATTCAAACACAATTCAATAATAATTCAGAGTTTATTCATACTTGAGAGCTATTCTCTACTTTTGGTTCTTTGAAGAATTTCTAAGTAATTTTTCTTAGTTTTTCTTTGAGATTCGAAGTTAACTTATCATACAACAATCCATAGTTGTGTGTGGCGTTATCTACCAGTTATCAATCGTTGATTGTACCGAAGGTTCCTGCTTCATATAAGTACGGGGTTTAGGTGTCATTGATAATCCACCTACGCGAATTCATCTGCTTGAACGATTATACCGGAGTTCTCGTCTCAATATAGACGTTGGGTTAAGGTGTCGGGAGAGTTCCATCAAATTGGCTTACTAGAAACGATCCGGGCGACGACCACCTCACGCAAGCGTGCCGTGGAGTCTATCATTTGGTATCAAAGCTGCGTTTTCTAGCTAAGTATCTATCTTTATTGTATCGTTGAATTTGTGAGCAAAAAACCTCGCCCCGGCGAGAATCTCCAGGCCAATTTCATCTCGCCCCGGCGAGACGTCTCGCCCCGGCGAGGTTTTCCCAAGCCAAAACTCTCGCCCCGGCGTCTCGCCCCGGCGAGAAATCTTCAGTTCAATTCCGTAATCTTCATTTCATTAGTTTCTTTTAAATTCTTGTTAAAAGATAAGTGATAAGTTATTTTTGAGTTGATTAGTAAAACCGAGAATTTTGCTAGGTAAATTCGAAAAGAACCTATTAGAGAGAATATTTAGAGGTAAAAGGCTTAGTTGTGAGATCATTCGAGGGGAAAAGCCTATTGAGTGATACACGAGCGAAACATTGACCGAGTGAAACACGTGATTAGCTTCTAAAGGAGAAATATCCCCATCACTATCGCGTTAAAACGATGTGTACATCTCAATACAAGTCTTGATTTAGGGGAGATCTTCTTATTGGTTTCATTAGTTCTTTTAAAATTGTAAAAGAAAGAGAGGAAAATGTCTAGTTCAAAAGATAAAGGTGTTATGGAAGATCCTCCAGCAAAGTTTGATCCAAAATTTGTGATGGAAGCTATGATGAAAGAATTCACTAGAAAGTTGGATATGGCGATGGAGCAAGTGAATGAGCGTTTCGACCAAATGAGTGCGTCCCAAGGACCCCAGTTTCAACATCCTCATGGGGCACGTCAGCACGGAAGAACGCATCAAAGAGAAGCTAGACAAGAGAAAAATTACTATGAAGGGGGATTTAGTGAAGAAGAGGATCGTGAATCTGACTTTCTCCATAGGAGACGAGGAGCTAGGGATAGAGGGGGTCGAAATAGAGAGGACAACAACTTGGATAGTATAAAGATGAAAATTCCGACTTTCCAAGGAAGAAGTGATCCGGAGGCCTATCTAGAGTGGGAAAAGAAGATGGATTGGATATTTGAATGTCATAACTACTCGGGGCTAAAGAAAGTGAAACTTGCCGCCACAGAATTCTCAGCTTATGCTGTTATTTGGTGGGATCAGTTGATGATCAGTCGGAGGAGATGTGGGGAACGTCCGATTGAAACTTGGGAAGAAATGAAGACCGTGATGAAAAAGAGGTTCGTTCCAGATTACTATCACCGAGAGCTAGTTCGGAGTTTGCAAAGCTTGAGGCAAGGAAGTAGGAGCGTAGAAGATTATTACAAAGAAATGGAGATGTTGATGGCTAGGGCAAACATCAATGAGGATGGTGAATCAACAATGGCTAGGTTTTCGGCGGGATTAAATTGGGAGATTGCCGACTTAGTGGAACGACAACATTATTTGGTATTGGAGGATATGGTTCACATGGCTATCAAGATTGAGAAACAGCTTAAGAGGAGAGGTAGCCAACGTTCGATACCTAATTCAGGATCATCATGGAAGTCTAATGTTGGGAAGCGAGAGGAGAAGCCAGCCGTAAGTAAATCCAAGTTTGAGCCAAAGACGGAGACGATTAATAAGGGAGTGCAAGGTAAAACTGACCCTTCTTCTTTTAATCGTAATCGGGATATAAAATGCTTCAAGTGTCAAGGAAGGGGACATATTGCAAATCAGTGCCCAAATCAAAGGACGATGTTGTTACTTGACAACGGAGAGGTGGAAACCGAAGAGGAAGCTTAGTGATACCGACTCAATGCCACCGTTAGAGGATATAGATGATAGGGAGTTGGCTATGCATGGTGAGATGTTGGTTACAAGGCGAGCACTTAGTACGCACGTGAAAGAGGAGAACGGGGAGCAACGGGAAAATTTATTTCATACCAGATGCCTTGTGAATGGTAAGGTTTGTTGTGTGGTGATAGATGGAGGAAGTTGCACAAATGTGGCCAGCACGATCATGGTGGAGAAGTTGGGAATGTCCACAACCAAACATCCCCAACCATATAGATTGCAGTGGCAATTCCCAAAACCCAAAAGAGGTGTTAGGACTTCTATTACTTCGTTCTAGTTTGATTAGCTTCAAAAGGAGCAATATCTCAATATCGCGTTCAAATACGATGAGTAGTCTCACACATGTCTTGAGATTAGGTGACTTTATTGTTCATTGAGTTCTTTTAATATTTGTAAACGAAAGAGGTGTTAGGAGTCCTAATTACTTCGTTCTAGTTTAATTAGCATTCTAAAGGAGCAATCCCCCCACTATCGCGTTAAGAACGATGTGTACGATCTAATACAGAGTCTTTGACTAAGCAAGTGTTGGTTCGTTCACGATTGGGAAGTATGTGGATGAGGCATTGTGTGACGTGGTTCCGATGCAGGCGGGTCATTTATTGCTAGGCCGGCCCA